>PISX010012049.1:0-27363 GCA_004024625.1 Mellivora capensis
GTTTCACTTATTTGCGGAGCATAACAAATAACACAGAGGACATGGGGAGATGGAGAGGAGAAGGGAGTTGAGGGAAATTGGGGGGGAGATGAACCATGAGAGACTATGGACTCTGAAAAACAACCTGAGGGTTTTGAAGGGGCGGGGGGTGGGAGGTTGGGGGAGCCAGGTGGTGGGTATTATGGAGGGCACGCATTGCGTGGAGCACAGGGTGTGTTGTAAAACTATGAACTCTGTTACGCTAAAAATAAATGAAAAAAAAAAAGTCTCAAAACAGCATCTTTTCTGCAAAAGTTACTGAAGGATTGGTCTAGTAAGACAAAGGGATAAACAAAAGAAAAGAAGATCAGGAAACTGCATTTGGTACAGAAAAACAGAAAAAATAAGTTCCCAGGTTGACGAAGAGAAGGCACAAACCTGCAGTTGTGCATAGAGTAAAACCAATAGTGTGGAAGAGAGAGGGCTTCAGGGGAGAAGACCCCAAAATATGTCAGCTTTCTTGATATAGGTGGACGTATTGGGAAGCTCCCCTCCATTCCTTATGGACACTGGGAAGGGTATGTGCTATGGTGAGTGCTGTGAATTGTGTAAGACTGATGATTCACAGACCTGTACCCTTGAAACAAAACAATGTGTTACATGCTAATTTAAAAAAGGAACAATTTAGTGATAAAGCATAGAAAACAAAGCAACTCAGCTGAGGCAATTATATATATATGGAAATATCCTAGTTCACTCAGTGGTTCAACTGGGAACAAGAACAAGAACCAGAAATTGTTATATAACATTTGAGCATGGTGGGGAACAGAAAGGTACAGATCATGTGTGTGTGGAGGTGTGTGTGTGTATTGGTATAACGGGGTTAAATCTTCACCTATTTTAATAAGGAATTGACATATCGCGTCTGAATTTAGTCATAGTATTTGGAAAGAGGAAGCAAGTATCAATAGGTTCAGCTAACAATCGCCCCTCATAGCAGGGCTAGGAGGGTGGAAAGTGGCAAGGAGGAATCCTATTACTCGTGACCAACTTCATGGTACCACTTCACAGCTAGGACGCACGACTAGGATTTCATAAAAACAGATGATCTCACACTATCACATGCATTAGGAAAAACTTTATGTGAATGATGGTTTTTAATGCTCATGTGATTATTGCGTGAGGTAGATAGCTTATTTTCCTCATCGAAACTTGTAAGACAGATCATAGAAAACTTCAGTCATAGAGAGGTTTAGAAACTTGCTCAACCCCCACTAGTGGGGGTTGTACACAGGCTCTGATCTCGGGCAGTTGACTCCAGAGGCTAGGCTTGTACCCATTACAGCATTCTCCTTCTCAGGCTCTATCTATGCAATGACTGGGGAGCTTGAAAGGGTGTAATTTAGCATATCAATGTTTTATAAAGGCAAAATTCTAGTGAACACAATATAAATGTCTAAGCCAGATTTACTTAATCTGTCCTTAGAGCTAAGGGAGTGAAGATTATTGCATGGAAGGTGCAGAAGTCTGTTCCAAGGAGAGTGTGGAAGGCCAGGCCACACATACCTGTCCTTCCTTTGATTTGTACCCAACTCGGCAAAGCCCCCACAGCACTGAGGTGTTGGACCCTGGGGAACGGCCATGTGCCTTCCTTTCCCTCCAGCTTTTCCCGTGCCTTGGCTTCTCTCTTTAGGACCAGCCCTGATTCTGATATTGAATTATCAGGCTTAAAGCCTAAGTAATTACTCATATAAACTTTTTAACCCCTGGGCCCTGAGCAGGTCTAGACTTGCCCCCCTCATTCAGTGACTTTCCTTCTGCATTCTCAGCGTGATGGAAATTTAAACAGCAAGGATCATGTAGTACACATCAGATTATAAAACTTTATATACTGGCGGTGCCTTTGACTATAAAAATTGGTTTTCATGCCTTGCTTGGATTTGGCACCAGACTAGAAAGGGCTGAACTCTTGCTCCTCAGGAGCCCTCTTGACTTCTCAACCACAAACTCATGTCAACTGAAATCTTAGAAGTGGCCACAACCAGTCTGGTTTTGATACCTGCCAACATTTTCCTCAAACTAGCCCTTAACCAAGTTCATAATTCACTTTTAAAACTACCCAGTCCTCATAAGTCAATGAGACTAAACAGTGTCAGCTGCTGGCTTAGAGTCATTTCTCTGATGGCTGTATTAATATTTCTGTGTTCTCACCTCCTATCCCTGGAGGCATCAGCTTGCATGACTGGAGCTATTAGTTCCACCCAAGGTTTTAGTCTAAGGCAAACCATAGACAGATGATGTGGAAGACAGATGTTTCTGAATATATACTCACACACTTTAGACTATATCACACACCCAAGGAAAGAGTTATTATTCTATCTCACTTATACAGTCAGAATTCGGATTCAGTTGAAGTGTGAGACATGGACAAGCACTCTGCCCATGGGTAACAGAATATTGTCTTCCTACTCTCTCCTGTGTTTCTCTGTTTCTGTTTATTGCTCCATTTTTCTTTCCATCTCCTGGGAAGAAGAGCTTGAAACTGTGATGCTTTTGTTATGTGTTAGGTTTTCTCTTTTTTTTTTAGGGAGTTCAGTCAGGAGCTCTATCTTTTAGATTTGTATTTTGAATTGCTTTACTTTTAATCTGGATTGGGCTTCATTCAACTACATTAAACTACAGCCTTAGAACAGTAACTCAATTTAAACTGAAGGATTTTTTTTTCTTCCAAAACAAAATTCTAATGCAAAGACACTTCGACATACCCCTTGGCATCATTTGTTGTATGAAAGCTTTCTTTCACCAACATACATTTTTAGATCTTTAATAATGACCTTTATGAAATGTTTTCAACCTATAAACACTCTTTCCAACATACTGACATGGCTTTCAAAGAAAATACTTCTGGGTAGAGGAGACAGACTTTCTAGACTCTCTTTTGATTTTGGGTTCAAATCGCTTGTTTGGGTTAGACTTAGAGTAGAAAACAAAGTTTTGGGTCTGTCATTCTTTGATCACTTTCCTCTTCATCTTGGGTCCCTAGCTCTCTCTGGAGAAACATATGGAGGCTTATTAAAATCAGGAACACCAGGCCACCTGGGTGGCTCCGTTGGTTAAGCGTCTGACTCTTGGTTTCAGCTCAGGTTGTGATCTTGGGGTCATGGGATCAAGCCCCACGTTGGGCTCCATGCTCAGCATGGAGTCTGTGTGAGCTTCTTTCTCCCCCTTCCTCTGCTCTTCCACCTTACACTTGCTTTCTCTCTCTAAAATAAACAAATAAATCTTTAAAAAAAAATCGGGAACACCAGAAAGAGCTACAAGAATCTATGTGGACAATGAGGTGAACTTTTGGCCAATGTCCGTAGATAAGTACGTTTAAGCTGAGATTCTCCACGTTGAATAATTCTTTCAACAACGGTCCTATTTAAAAACCTGCTGGTCGGAGGGAAATGCCTTCATGTCACTCCCCCAGAACAGTTTAGTTTCCATGACGTGACTGGTACGGACAATAACCTTTGTTGCCCAGAGCTTGGTTTTCTCACACTTATTTGCTTCCTCTGTTTAGGGAAACCTCACTTCTTATTAGCGCAAGTGTATTCACTTAAACAGAGGCTTGGGGAAAAATTTGTGGTTTTCAAAGATCTTGACCTGTTACCACTAAATGTTCTTATTAAATCTTCGCACTGACGCGTGTTGCTGTCAGTTTCGCTAGTTAGGGTAGCGTCATGAGCCTTAGCGGGCTAGAATGTGAAGACCAGAGACCCTACCTTTCCTCTCTTGTGTGACAGTCCTTTACTGTCATGTGCACTCAGATTGTTACCTTTCGACTCTAATAAAGCCACAGAGATTTGTAGCCTGAGGATATGGTCCTACCACAAGGGAGGGCACTATGTACATCGTCATGTGGCGGGTTTTAGGGACACGGGTACCACCTTTGTTAGAGTGAAAGGGCTCAAACATACTGTAATATTTACTTACAAGTGACAGTATCTACAGTAGCCTTAAGGAGTCATACAGGGCAGCCTGAGGGAGGCCCAGGGGAAGGAGTTCAGGGCTACATCCCTTTCCTCTTTGGGGAAGCTGTGTCCATTTCTGTTTGTGCAGGTGAAAAAGCAGCAGTGTCCCAGCTGATCCTCAATGGTAAGCATGTGATGAGGTGTTAACCTCATCTCTTTTCCCCAGTGGTGAATGGAGGGAGCTGGGCACAGACAAAAGGGAAAGAGGGTGGGGGAGATTTTAAAAAGTATGCAACAAGGGCCACAGAACTGATTCTGGGCAGTTGACAACCCTGGCAGAGGGGGTGGTGAGGGGAGGGCTTGGGGATGCTCCTCTGCTGTGTTCCCACTGCTGCCTGGACTCCTTCTCTTTCCTGCCACCCCTGTGGCCTTGTGGGGGATGGCCTACCCCCCGCAGCTGAATGCACAGCTCTCCTCCTGCTTCCCTCATCTCCCTCTCTAAGTCCCGGTCACCGGCTGCCCAGACCAGGCTGGGGCTCCTCCAGCCCCGGGCCTCTCTCACGGCCCTCTGAGCTCTGGGCTGGGTCGCCCTCCTCCTGCCAGCGCCCGGGCGGGCCGCCGCTGGCTGCGCTCTCCCCCGGGGAAATTTGGGAACATACAGTCCTCAGAGATTCCAGTTCCCCAGGTCCAGGGAGCAACCTTGGAATTGACCTTTGCAGAGACTCTCCCCTGGAAATTCTGCAGAGCGGCAGAGTTTGGGAACCCCGCGTGGGCCTCCCTATTCTGGGTAGCATCCCTGACCTGCCCCTCCGACTCCCTCTGAGTCGTTCCCGCGTCCACTGAACTGCACTGCAGTGTCTTTAATTGTGCATCTCCCCAGGAAACGTCCACTTGGCGAGCGCAGGAACTCTGTCTGGCTTTGAAGTGGTTCACAAGATACTCATTTGATTGAACTCAGTTGAAACCTTTATCCTCGCCTGCTCTTGCTAAAACAAAAGCAAACTTCTTTTTGGCTCTTTTTTGTTTTTGTTTTTTTTCCAGAAAGAAGATTTAAAACAAATAAGACACTAGAAAAATTACAAAACTGCAACAACAACAACAAAATTCTTACAAAAATCTGGTAATATTGCTCTTTGGTTGTTTAAGTGTGAATGATGCCAGACCCACACTTGCTTGACTTATTTATTTATTTATTTATTTATTTTTTGGTTAAGATTTGCTCCAGTGAAATTTCTGCTTCTCATTTTAGCAGTCTTTTATACCATGATGTGGAAGGCATTAAGTTTTTTCAGGAAGAGAACTCACATGATTAGTTTCTTTCCCTGTCTCCCTCAATATCATGTCTCCTCTCTTAATCTCTCTCTCTCACACACACACAACACGCTTCTGATAGATTCTGCTAGGATTGAGAAACAAAAACTGGTCATTGTGGGTAAGATTCTGCAAGCTTCCGTAATCAAGTCTCCAAGATTTCCTAATCTTCCTTTGCTGTCCCATTTTCAGCATCCCTTGCTTCTAGAAGTCTCCTAAGGTAGAGTCATTGCATGGATACTGAGAAAACCCATGCTTGATGCCCACTCCCGTTTCTCATCGAGTCTAGAAGACACACTTTTATGCTATTAGCTGTTATTTGTGTTGATACAGATGCTATTATCTGATTTCAGCATCAAAAGGCTGATCTTATTTTGTTTTTTCCCTGGAGGAAAAAAAAAAGAAAGAAAGAAAGAAAAAGAAAAGAGGAAAGGAAGAAAGAAAGAAAGCCAGCACCATTTTGAAAAGAAAAGCATCTAATAATTAAATATACTTTCCCAGAGAGCTGACAAGCAGATGTTCTGTCTCTTTCATGGAGTGGGAGGGTGTGGATACTTAGGGGAGTTGTACCCAGAGCACATTTCATAATCTTAAAAAGTCAAGGGGTTTGAGGAAAGTCCCTAAACATGGGAGGTCTGCTTGGGATAAATTCATACTTGTGCAGCAACACAAAAGGGAATTTACCATGTTTTTTGGCAATCACATATTTTTGAATTTCTTCTCCAAACTCTCAAGATGTGAAAGATTGTTATCACCACAAATTTAGCAGAGTTTTTGAAATTGAGGCGGGGGTTGGGGGGGGGACCTTTTTACTTGGCTAAGTGTTTTACTGAGTAAATTGTTACTGTGATTTCCGTAACAGCCTACCACACAGAAGGAAAGTTAGGCCATATGAAAAGTGAAGCCAAATTCGGAGGAAAATCATTGACAATAGTAGATGGGAAAGAATGAGAATTATCTTTACTCCAGTTCATATGGTATGATTCTGAAACAGGGAAGATAATTAGAGTCACCCGAGGAGCCTTTTCAAATACGCTCCTGCCCCATTAACCCTCTCCACCATCTGCCCCTCATCTTTCTCTTCCACGGGACGGGCACATGTATGTCGTTTGAAAAGCCTATTGAGTTAAATCTAGTTTGCTCTCTTCACCCCATTCTGACACTGTCTTCCTCAATTTTAGAATCAGGGCTCTAATATATAAACCTTGAAGAAAGACAGCTTCTTATGGCTCTTTTAGAGGGAGAGAAATGCCTCGCTTTCTCTGACACACCAACCAATGACAGCCCTCTGAAATTGATCTGCTTGGACAGATCGACCTCTGAAGGTGAAGACAGCCCCTCCCTCTTGCCTCAGACCCCCGCTTCAGAGAATCAGCAGCTCGTTTTGTGGGCTGTATCCATGATTAAACTCCCTCCCTATCATTTATAACATTATTCTTTTCTGATCTTTCTTTCAATGAACTTGAAATATCTGTGTATCTGAAATCTTCTGGGACTGAAATAAATCATCAACGTTACACAGCTTTCAGAGTTAGAAGAAGCATGAGAGATTGTCTCCCACAATTTTACAGGAATTCATTTGAGAGTATCCTAAACAGTTGCTGCTTGTATATTTTTTAAAAAAATTAGGCACCCATTACCTTCTGTGGAAGCACACTTTATTTTTGGAGAATGAACGTTTGAGCCAAATGAAATGCATTTCTCTTCCTAAGGTCTTCCAGTTACAGGAATCTCAGAGATAGATAGCGTGCCCCCTCTCAGTAACTTCTCACAAGCCTCAAATCAAGCTTCCAGTTTGCTTAGGAGTGGAACACATTCACATTTAATAATCACCGACTTTACACCCTCTGCTGAATTTGATTTTCCAGCAGTTCCACGGCTCCCCTGATAACTGAACAGTCTTCGTGGTGTTGGTCACATGACCCTTCCATGGCAGTCAGGGCAGGGCAGGGAAGGGAAAAAGTGAGTCTTCTGCCATCCTCAGCAGGGTCAAGGTAGAACCCTGAGGTCTGCTCGCACTGAAGACAATCTCAGGCATCCTGTGGGACATCCAGAAGGCAGGGCTCATCTCTAATTTCTCATGCACTCTGTGTGACACCAGGTCAAGCTATTATTTCCACAGAAAATCAGTGACAACAAATACATGATAGTTGGACATTTGGTATCATATAGAACAAATATCTGTTCACTGAATTTTTACACTATCAACTGGTGATTTTAGCATTACTGGGATGCATGTTTTAGTTTAGTTTGGGGGTTTTGTTTCTTTGTTTGTTTGTTTATTGTGCAGAGAATAACCACTTGCTGTCTGAGCTTCTGGTGTCATTTCTCACATTTCTGCTCCAGAAATGTGTGCACTTGGTAAGTAGATTTTTACTAAGACTCAACTTGCTTGTTCTGCTAAAAATTTGGACCCATCTTTTCTAAAATCCTAACCTTCTTAAAAACACTCATTTCCTTAGTAATATTTACAGTTTTCCATTACCTAATACTTCTTTGTATTCTGTTTATCCTCTTCCCTGATACTTACTAAAGATTTCACAGATTGTCTCTACTGCAGTTCCTTCCAAGACTCCATGTGTATGAGGTTGATGAGCTTCTTGATAAAAAGATATGATACAGAGGCTCCTTTGCCTGTGGCCCTGGGAGACACTTGTGGTCAGCCCAGAAGGAATAGATAATTCTATTTTTTAAAAAGGTTTTATTTATTTTATTTGAGAGAGAGAAAGCAAGAGAGCAGGGGGAGGATCAGAGGGAGAAGGAGACAATCGCCAGCAGACTCCATGCTGAATGTGGAGCTAGACGTGGGGCCTGATCTCATGACCCTGAAATCATAACCTGAGTCGGAAAGTCAGATGCTTAACCAACTGAGCCATCCAGGTGCCCAGGAATAGTTAATTCCTAAAGTGGTGCCCACATGCTCTATGTGAATAATCTAATCAACACTTTTGGGTTGAACTGTCTTCCTCAAATAGAGATTTGAAATCCTAAACCCAGTATCTGTGAATGTGAGCTTATTGGAAATAGATAGATTTACAAATGCAGTCAGGTTCAGATGAGGTCAGACTGGCCATATTATTTTATGACATGGGTCCTAATCTGATGACCGCTGTCCTTACAAGAAGAGAAGACACACAGACATGCACAGGGGAGAAGTCCACATGAAGATGGAGACAGAAAATGGGGTGGTGATGCAAAATCCAGCCAAAGGACGTCAAGGATGCTGGCACCTCCAAAAGCTAGAAAAGTTGGGAAAGCCTTCTTCCTCAAGGCCTTCTGAGGGAGCATGGTCCCGTTGACACCTTGATTTTGGACTTTCAGGCTCCAGAACTGTGGGAGAATAATCTGTTGCGTGAAACCATGAGGTTGTGGTGCTTTGTGGTTCAGGCCCTCGAAACGAATACAGTGCTTGGAAAGGACATTCAGTTTCCTTGGACTAAAGAGGTAGTAACTTGGAGCTCCAGTTTGCCTGCCTTCCATATTAGAGGCAGAGCCTGGAAGGAAGATTCAAAATATCCAGGTCTTGTGGCTCGGAGCAATTGCTTATTCTGTGGGTCTCGGGTTTATTCACTCCCTCACTTGTTCACACGCCCCTCACCCAGTGAGGGTGAGTATGCCCGAATCCTGGCCCTTGATGAGCTTTCACTGTAGAAGGGGAAGACTGAAAAATAACAGGGAAATAGGTTAAAAAAAAAAAAAAAAGATGTTGCTGGTGTAGCTTCTAAAATCTTTGTGTTCTTCCAAGTAGGAGAACCTCTTGTATGCTCATGAGATGACTAGTGGCTGAGAAGCCCTAGAAAGCTTTAGGATGAGGACTGATACCCAAAGACCAAGGAGTGATTAGACAGTTGGAACTTTCAGCTCCAGTCCCTAACTGGGGAAGGGAGAGGGTTGGTGATTGAGTTAATCACCAATGGCCAATGATTTAATCAATCAAGCCTACATAATAACCCCTCCCCCATCCCCATAAAACTCCCTGCAGCCTGGTGAACACACCGAGGTCGTGGGAGGGTGATGCACCTGGAAAAGGCATGGAAACTCTCTACCACTCCCCCAGTGACTTGCCCTATGCCTGTCTTTCATTTGGCGAACAGAGAATTGGAGGATTGACTAATATGTTGGAAGCCCCCCACATCTGGAGTCATGAGTATTGGTGAGTGAAAGCAGACCAGGACGGGGATCAAGAGTGAAAGAGTGAGAGAGATCGGGTGATTTGGAACAGACCTCTCTGAAGAAGCAACAAGAATGTGGGGAAGGAGTGAGCTATGCAAAATTCTAGTAGAAGCATGTGCTAGGCAGAGGAAACATCATGTTTTCAAGGCCTTGGGCTGGGAGTGTGCTCAGTATGAACCCAGAGTAGGAAAAAGTCTGGGAAGCTGGAACAGAAGGAGCTGGAATAGAACGAACAAATGGGGGTGGGAAGAGGGGCTGAGGGGAGAGGGGACAGAGGATGGGTTCAGAGAGTGGGCCCTAAAGCTCAGATTATGAGGGGCTTATAATAAGGAGTTGATGGGAAGCCTTTGATAAGTGATGTGTATGTGTATTTGTGGTGTAATCTGTCATATGCAATATATATACATAGAAAAGGAAAGGAAAGAAAAGAAACATATATATATATATATATATATATATGTTTCTTTTCTTTCCTTTCCTTTTCTATGTATATATATATTGCATATATATATACATATATATATGTATATATATATATATTTCTTTTCTTTCCTTTCCTTTTCTTTTTCTTTTTCTTTTTCTCCCCGCAGAGGTCAAGCTTTAAGATAAAGAAATGGCACTCCTTACTGTGATTACCATAGGCCTTTAAGATGATTAGTAGATTCACTGTTCTCCTGACTTCTCCCTAAATGGTGTTGAGAAGCCTGAGCCAAGGGCAGATTTCTTCCCCATTCCTGACATGTTCTTTTCGGGTAGAAGAGCTCAGTGAGGGGACTCTGGGCCTCCCCAGACTCCTGTCCTGGTAAGCAGGAGAGCCTGGGATACTCAAGAGGGGTTTCATTAAAAGGCCCTAAACATTCAGGATTCATCGGGTATCCATTCTGTGTTAGGCATGATGCTCGCTGCCAAGGACACAACAATGAAATCCCATGTGGCCCTTCCCTTAAGGAATGTGCAGCCCGATAACGGTGTCAGACGGGCCCCAGGCTGTGTGAGCAGCATACAAGAGATGGACACATGTCCGTCACCTAACCAGAAGGGAGGTGTGACTTTTCTCGAACAGAAATGTCTTCAGAACAGGGTGGCATAAATCTGTTACCAATCGTCTCAGCAGAGAGGGCCCTGACATAAGAGGAAAAGCTCAGGTATTTATGTCGGAAATGTGCACCAGTTATTAAGGGCGGGTTCTGGTATCTTTTGTTGCCTTTGTTTTGGAAATGAGCAAAAGATTTCCATCAATCTTTTGAACCTCCGGATTTAATCTATATAGGATTTGCTTTTGCTGTGCGAACGATGATCCTGCTCCATAATCATTTGCAGGTAGAATGGTGAAACATGTAATCTATTCCCCCATTATCATGCAAATCTCATATTTAAATATTTCCATGTCACTGTATTGTTTTGCCTTTAAGTTTCTTTTCTTTCAGCCCGTGGGAGAAGGCAGGTTCTGATGTCATCAATTGGATTTTTTTTTTTAAACTTTAGGCTCATAAATCTAAAGTTTTCAGGAAGCTGCATTCAGAAACGGTATCCTTATTAGTTGTGAGCTGATGGAAGGCGAGACTCCTAAGCCAGCAGCCGAGGGTGCTGACAGAGCGGCCCCAGCAGAGGCGCCGCCGCAGAAACCAAGCAGCACTGCACCTGCTCCGAGCCCACCACTGCCTGTGTGGGTTTGCGTCTCAAGTCTCCCTCTTAGGAGCCGAGAGATGGCTCAGCCAAGGAAGACCGGGGGATGGCGAATGAATAACTGCTGTTCTCAACAGAAATCGTTCCTGGAAGTGGGGGAGGATGAATAGTGAGGTGGAGAAATGGATGACTAAGTGTGTGTTTCCTAAAATGGATAGGCCGCCTTATGTCTTTATTAATGTCCGATGGGCTGGTTATCTTGTTTGAATTTATGAGGGAATAAGTTCAGGAAGGAAAGGGGTAAAGACTAAGAGCTGGTTTCAAAAAAAAAAAAAAAAAAGCATGGACTTTTAAAGTGACCTGTTTCCTTTGCAGAGGTGCGCAGCCTAGATCTTATGTCGAAAGCTTCGTGCAGCCTTTGCGAAGCCATCTGCTGGTGTAGGAACCAGCGGGAGTGCGTGCTGGCTCCGGCATGACGGGCTACTTCCAGCGATGCTGTTCAAAAAGAGAACACAGAGAAAGTGTTGTTCTCTGCGAGTCTGTGCCAAGATAGGCTGTATAAACATGAGAATTTCTTAGAATTCCATGGGATTTTTGAGGTTTGTCTATCAGCCATAGATGGGAGGTTGGACCCCCAAATCTCACTAGTTTAGAAAAACAAGGTGTATTTCCTGTCCATGCACTTGTCTCTTTTCCCTTCTGCGTTGTCCTATCTCCAGGAACCCTGTGTGATAGAAGAACCACCCACTAAAACATGGCTGGTCAAGGTGGCAGAGGGAAAAAAAAAAAAAGAAAGAAAGAAAGAATGGCAATTCACACACTGGCTTTTAAAGCTCCTTTCTGGAAGGGAGGCAGGGCACTCCTGTTCTCTTAACTGGCTGCGGCAAATCACAGGGTCACACCTGGCTAGGAGGGCAAGGAGTTGCAATCCTACCTTATGCTCTGAAGAAGATATGCTTTCACATATCCAAGAAGATATGCTTTCACAGACATAAATAATGCATATAAGCAACCAGTTAAGGGGACAGCAAAACTCCAGATAGCCTTCTCTAATTTCTTGTGTGTTGTGTGTGTGTGTGTGTACGTGCTGCATGTGAAATTGAGGCATTAAGGCTGAACAGAGACAACTCTAAGGAAAGATAAAAAACCTATACTCTCCCCACCCCAGCACCCCAATAAACCGCTTATGCTTCCAGGGGCTTACTCACAATAGAACTGTTTAATTCTTGTTCTACGAACCCCTGTCTGCTGGGCTGAAAGCAAGCTAGGACAGCTACTGGATGTGACTGAAGAGATTTCTGAGCCCGAAAGAAGGAGAGAGGCATCGAACTGTCTTATTCAGGAGGCAGGGAGGCGGATGTCTGCTCAGGACATCAGCAGGAAGCACGGTGGCTTGGAGAGAGACGGAAAGACTTTTCTTGTAGGGAAGCAATTCCCACCCTCTGGGTTTTTAATCTTGTCTAATGATTTTTATCTGGCACAGAAGGAATTGGGGGAAATGAGCGTGTTTTCTTCACTCTTCACCCAGAGGGTAATCCTTAAGAAGAGAGTGATCATTTGTGATGCCTCTTCTCAGATCTACCAATCTTTTGCATGATTATTGCTTTATTGAGATTGCAAACTGGTCTTGAATCAGAGCTGACACATGAGCCACTGCCTCCCATGCAGCCAGCAAGAAATTGACAGTTTGCACATCCTCGGGTTAGCTTCACATTAATTAAAGCTTCACACAGCTCTGTCTGCTTCCTTTTGTTATTCACTTGGGTTTTTGTGGATCATGCTGTTTACAAATAAGGCTAAATCCAAATGCCACACTTGTATCTGAATGTCCAGATCCAAGCCCATTCATAATTGCTGTATGCTTGGAAAAAGTGGGCAGACCTCAGGAGTATAATGACACACGACTCAGTTTCTTGTCAGATAACTTCAAGAGCTATACACATTTCCCTTTGCTAGCTGAAGCTTAGGGAAGCCAAACGTCTGAAATATATTAAGTAGAAGTTTGCCTGTGTTCATAGCCATTTCCTCAAATTGGAGATTTCACTTCCACAATATCAACATAAGCAGCTTATCTTGCGTAAAATCTGAGATTCATTACTTGGGGTATGAACACGGGGGAAATAAACCAACAATCTAAAACTAAAAAAAAATTTTTTTTTCTAAACATTAGGCTGATAGAATCTTTTTAATCTGTCAGATGTTGTTAGGTCCAAAGAGCGAAGCTACTCTCTATTGTTACATTTTATCCACAAAATTCCTTTGTCAAAAATGAAATAGATGTGTGAAGTCTACTTATATCAAATTTTAATGATTGTTCATTAAACATGTTTGAATGAGATTAATGTGCATTTCAAATATGTATGAATCAACCCCATATGACCCCCCACTAATTAGGAAAATGTTTCAGAGTTCCTGGCTACAACCTGCATTTTCAGACTGATGAAAACTTCAGGACAATTTTATGTGGTCACCTTCAGAAATTTATCAGCGAACTTGTACTGTGTTGCTTGATGGACTGGGGTACTAAGTAGAAGGAACTTAAGTCGGCCTTTAGTCCTGTGGTGGTGAGGTGTGGGGAGGGGAAGCAGTCTTCGAGGCTAGGAGTAGGTCTTGCCCTGTAGTGAACCTGTGCGTCTGGACTGTGACCTTCACAGGTACTTCTCATCCTCCACCCTCGCTGCCCCTTAGATGGGAGAGGCTGGGGGGTGGGAGTTGGGTAGGTTCTGCTAAAGCCCCAGCAGGTAGGCTCTGGTAAACCCGTTTCTCCACAGGGCAGGCGTTGTTCCTAGAACGGAGTGCTCTGGCGTATTTCAAAATGGTTCTTTGACCCCTCTCTGTGCTGGAAGCACAAGGGGACTTCGGCGTTTGCTGTGAGAACCCAGGAGAGCTCCAGGAGGTAAAACTCAGGAAAGTGTGCAGGCCCCTCCCTGACCGGACCTCCCTGGAGTTTGTAACTCAGACTTGTCCACATTGAACCTCCTGCAAGTCAATTCAGCGCCAATTACCGCTCAGGTTTTCCTAAGCAGGCGCTGGTTCCCACGGGGGTGGCTGATTGTGGCTTTCTGCGCCTGCGCGTTGTGCTTTTCTCTATTTGCCGGTCACTGACTCCATTCTGGGGAGCAGGGCTCTGTCCTGGGACCTCACTCCTCTAATGGATCTAAGAAGAACTCTTGGTTTTTCGCTTGGTTCAGCTTTTTACTTGCTGCTGGGCTGGAGTGGTGACTTTCAAACTTGTTACCTGAGGGACTAAAACCCAGAAGTTTGTCAGTATTTATGCGGTATCTGTCCAGCATGGTGACCCATGTAAAAATCCCAGTCCATAAGTGGTCACAGCTCTGGCTGAGCTTTTACCACTATAATCCTGGTCCTTAGCCCTCTGTCTGGTGCAGAACAGTTGTTCCGTAAAAATGGGTTGACTGACTAGCTAGCAGATCTGGAAGGATGCTTTCCAACAGTCGGGAAGAGATTCTGAATGCTCCTGGGTCTCAGGGCAGCAGAGCAGATGTCTTAGGGAATAACCATCCGGCAGCTGATGACTCTAGGATAGAAGGAAAAATAGAATGGGGGGAAAAAAGACTATGACAGACAAAAAAAGAGAAGAAAGAAAGAGAAAGAAAGAGAAAGGAATGGAAAGAACTCAGGATCTTGGAACCTAGTGGAGTTCCCATCGGCCCAGCCTTCCATGGTGTTGGGTGTCCCACTGCCAAGCACTGCCTGGCCAGGCTAACTTTGGACTCAGAGCCCAGGCCCCATGGCTCTGCACCTGAGATGGGTACACCAGTGGCCTCTGCATCCCCTCTTCCCTTCTCATTCATTGACTTGTCACAACTAAGATCGATTTGGACATCAGCATTGCTTAGAGTGTGTTCATGGAGCATTAGCTAAATAGGGTCACTTCCGAGAGTGTAAGGCTGTGCCCTTGATAATTACTATGGGACCTCAGGTGCGACTGTGCTGTCCCAGGAATACTAGGGGCTAGGGTTACCCTACGAATAGCCCATTCTACCTATAGGTGATTTCCTACTTTTGACTTGAAATATAGGTAATACCAATAGGGCTAATAAACGGATAGTATCACATACCTTCAGAAAATTTGGGTGGGTCAAGTTTTTAATTTTTAACTTCCATTATTTGAGAACACGTACCCATAGTGCATTTGTTCCTAGCACCCTAGGGTTTGAAACATTCTCTCCCTTCTCTGTATTTTCTCTTTTTTTTCCCCTCCCACTTTGTATTACAGTTATATGCACACCCATCTTTCCTCCTTACTACATCCTTATATTGTTTGAGGCAAAATTACATTTCTTTAAAAAATTTTAAATCAATTACAGGTACTAATGAGAATGTGCTCTTGATAAACACGAAAGGCAAAAAGATAAATCTAAGGAAATAATGATTTGGGAATAAGAAATCTTATTTATAATGCCTTAAAGAGAAAAAAATTTTTTTTGAAATGCTTTCTTTTCTGATGACTCTTGGAAAGCCAGTTTTGTTAAATGAGTTTACATCTAAATTTTAACTCTGTTGACAGTTAACTCAAGGGTATTTTATCTATGCTTAATGTCACTTGCTATATCCTGGCATCGATCTCAGGGAAAAACTCCCTATTGAAATCAATGGGGAGTTCTATGTAAAAATCAATGACAGGATATGGCCTGTAAGAATAGTGGTTACTATAAGCCTTCAGCTTGTAGGCCACCACAAACCCTTTCAGCCACGTTCAGAAACAACAATGGGAAAACCTGCTATTCTTTAGAAGCAGGGAGAATGGCAGGAAGGAACCAGCACTTGTTGGTGCGGGATAATTTACGTGTTCCCACAGTTTAGCAGCAGCTTTTCATTGTGTCCTCGAGATTCTCAAAGAAAAATCCGTGGAAAAAGACTCATGCTTAAAAAAAGTCTGTATTCTTTGCATGGGAAAGAAATGCGCATCACTGAACATGATAATACAAATCAGCTCCATTGAGTGGAAACCGCTGAGCCCCCCCCCCCCCATTCAGATAGTAGCCCCTGGCTCACATTCACCCACTGCTTGCACAGCACATCAAGGAGGAGAGAGAGAAGGAAGAAAAGCTGCGAGGACACTCACTATCCATATGAAAGACCCGTGTCTTCCAGGCAGTAAAAATACCTGAATAGTTTGAGGAAACACATGGGCCCTAGAGATAAAATATTACTGACTTGCCATTTCTGTCTGGTTATTGTGGTAAAAATGTCTCTCTGGATTCTCTAATACAAGCAGAGTCGAGTAATCGGTGCCTAGCTACCAACACCTTCACCAACAGAGGATCCCCCCACCCCCACCCCACCCGTATCATGTTCTCACAGCCCTTTTGGAGATAAAGGAGATGGGAGGGCAAGGGCCCGTGTATGCATGTGGTCCCATCACTCTCATCACACTCATCACTTGGATTCAGTTGTCCAGGCCCCACAGGGATCCACTGCCCCCCACTCATTATAAACAATACAATCGATTAGCTTTTCAAAGTCAATATGTAATTATATTCTATTGGGTATGCGAGAAAAGAGAATTTCCTCTTCTCTTCTCCATTCCTGTATGTAAGGCCTAAAATGAAGGCCTGATATTATGTATACCTTGTCATCGGGAGAAACCCAGTAGGCATCAGATTGCCTGATGTCAGAGTCCTTTCCTCAATCTCTTGGGGCCAAGGTCCACTAGCCAAACAAATCTCATCACGGGGTCAGGCAAGGTCCTGCTTGTCCCTGAATAGTGAGTTTCAGTTCCTTGCTAGCCTGAGGGGAAGCCAAAGACATCCTCTTGTAGGAACCAAGGGCTCACCTCACCCTCTTGATACTTTAAGGCTTATCTCCCATAGCCCTCTGATGGTTCACTGGGTTCCCAAGCTCAAGTCCTGTATGTTTCTGGGTGCCGTGTAGTGTTCTCTTCCTCTGGGCTATGAGGATATATGACTGATAGGTTGCTGTTGATCCCATCTGTCCGGTGTCTGCTGTTATGGGTTTGGTCATCCCCATCCTGGGGCGGGAACCACCCCCCCCCCCCAATGCCAAGGCAGCGAACAGATGATTCAAACAACTTCCTTCAAGGGAGATTGAATTTAGAAGTGGTTCTCCTCCACCCTTAGACATAATTATCTTAAATAAAATGTAACTAGGAGAGCACACAGCTTTTAAAGGAAATAGCCAAAATCACCATAAGTCATGTTTTAAAAGGAGACATGCATTTTGAAGACCTAAAAAAAAATGGTACACAGTAATATGGTTTGATGTCCAGGGCCTGGGAGAGAAAACAATAGAAAGGCATGGGAATTAAAAGAATTGCAAAGAGCAAGCAAGGTACAGCTGTGGTAGGAGGTGAAGAAGTTCCCGAAGGAGAGCAGGGTGAAAGGAGAGAAGCTGAGGAACCACTCTTGCAGGATGGACAAGACTACAAAGGGGTTTTGTCAGTAGCCCAGATACCTCCAGAACCTAGGGGAAGGAGAGACAGCCAGCATCAAGTGGTAAGTAGCCTAGTAGTTACTTCAAATCTGAAATTATCACACTGAGTACATGAAAGTTTATTGGTTTCTCTCAACAATATATGGTTTCTATGCCTCCCCCACTTAATGTTTTTAGGTAAGTAGTGTTTCGATGGTCTGTATGGAACACACAACAAAGTACTGTAGAAGGCAAGGAGAGATTGGGGTGAGACCCTAGATGAATGTAGGCCTTTTATGTTTCTTGCCCGAGAACAGGAGCTAAAAACCCAAAAGTTAGCTGGCCGTGGACAGAAAGTCAGCAGAACAAAATTTCTCCCATTTTATTCCAGTTTTTCTCCTGATGCTACCTCACCCGGCCACTCTGCAATGATCTGAAGGTTAACGACGTCCCAGACACCATAGTAGACACAGAGACTGTAGATCAGAAAGGTCACCTCATTTCAAAGGATCCGCCACCTGACTTAACCAGGCCGAGGTCATCCTTTGAGAAATAAGGACCAAGAAGAGACCCCGAAGGCAGCCTTTGTAAGACTCCCAGGGAAGAGTTTCAGAAGAGTGCGTGCTTCAAGGGAAATCTTGAAGGCAAACAGGACTTGGTTGGAACCACTTAGGAGATAGAATTAGCAGGATGTGGTGACCAAGGGGTCATAAAAGTGAAGGAGACAGGGGGAGTCTAGGATAAATCAGACAAAAATCTCACACAACGCTTCAAGGACGTGGAAAAGCAGGATGTACGTAAGGAATTGTAAGTACAGTGGTACCCCTTTATTCACGGGGAATATGTTCCAAGACCCCCCAGTGGGTGCCCGAAACCTCAGACAGGGCCAAACCCTGCACATACTAGGGTTTTCCCTATACATGCATAATATGATAAAGCTTAATTTATAAATCAGACACAGTAAGAGATTAACAGCAACTGATAATACAATGGAACAATCATAACCATGTACTATAAGAAAAGCTATGTGAATATGGTCTCTATCTCTCTCAAAATATCTTCTTGTCCTCATCCTTCTTCTTCTTGCAATAATGTGAGATGACCACATGTCCCAGCAAAGAGGTGAAGTGAGGTGAGTGACGTAGCATTAGGCTACTGACCTGATAGTTGGTCTGTCAGAAGGGGATCTTCTGCTTCCTGCCGGGGTTGGCCGCGGTAACCGAAATTATGAAAAGTGAAACCACAGATAAGTGGGGACCACTATAGTTTGGGGTTTCCAGACATAGCTTTTCGAAACAGAAGTGGTGAGAAAGAAGACCAGGCCAAACGAAAGACCTTGAATGAAAGTTAGGCAGCTTTGATGCCTTGGAAATAGGCAGGACTCAAGGGATATGAAGCCTTGAATGCCAATGTAAAAACAACCGTGAGATCAGTGAAGTATGTTAGGAAGAATCATATGATCTGACTTCACGTTGTTGTCTCTTTGAGGATGAAAGGGGGAAGTTTCAAGAAGTGTTCAAGACACATGTCTAGAAAGAGATGAATTTAACCAAACATTACAGTTGGTTCAGTGGGGGTCTGTGCAAAGAGAGGACCCTGAGGGGCTAGCCGCTGGGTTGGGTAACTGGGATGGGGCATTGTGAATGTGGAGAGTGCCCTGAGGAGGCAGGAGAGTGGGCCCGCCCAGAGCTCCATGGAGGCGCCCAAGGGAGGAAGAGTACACACTGTGCCAAATGTATTCGCAGGGTGTAAGAAGTGTAGGGATCTGTGTCTCGTGGCCTCTGTTTCCTAGCATTGAGGGGCTGAGCCAAGTGCCAAGTGTGAGGGGACAGACAGGGACATAGATGCTCTGAGGGAAGGGGCACCAGTCCTCTTGCTGCTGCTACTGGCCCACAAGATGGAAGGGGGAGAAGGCAGATGGCTGGCCTGACTTAGGTTGTTGGCAGGTTGGGGAGGGGCCACACCGACTTTCTCAGAAAGACTCCCCCCCTCACTGTGGCTCCCCCTGGCACCCGGTTCATTCCTTGGCAGGTCAGGATGATATTTTTCTCATCTCTTTCCCCACCAGGTGGTGTGGCCCCTGAAGGTGGGCACAGTCTTTTTCACCTCTGTGTCCTCTCTCCCTACCTACCACATGGCCCAGCATTCGCAGCTCCCTGAAGTTCTGCTGAATGATTGACTGGAGTAATACAGAGGAATTTGGAGGGAGAGCGAGAAGATCAGGAGGCAGTTTAACACTGAAGCAGTTCTGTGTGATTATTAAAAAAGACTGAGTGTGGTGATGAGAATGGGCTTCTGAAGCATAATAGAGGTTAAATTCAAGTGCTCTGGGGCTTATATCTGTTGTCATTCGCTCCCCATTTCATGAGGCACTGAGCTGGCTTGTGATGACGAGGGAGGCTACGAACGAGAGTCTCACAGACTTGATGAGGTTAGAGTCAGTTCAGCTCCTATTTATTAAACATACCACATAATAATATACACCTACTGTATCAGAGCACAGGGATATGCAACGTGTTTAAGCATCTGTGGGAAGAATTATGGTGTAGTATACTGTCTTTATTCTCCATTAACTGTTAATCTCTTGGAAGCATAATGGGGCCTTGCTGTGAACGAAAAGGGGGCTGCCCATTCCGGTCACCTAAAACTGGCATGGCGGTTGTCCGATGATTTCCCTGAGTCGTTTGGGTCACGACTGGATTGGCCTCCTTGAGTGTGGTCAGACCCGCAGGCGTGCATAACAGAGAGCTAAACATCAGGCCCAAGATTTTAGTGTTTTTATTTTATTTACAAGACAAATGGTGAAAACAATAAAATCTGACAGTGAGTTTTACTTCATTACATACTCTTGGTATTGGGAATAAGAAGCCACATGAAGGAATACTAAGAAAGAAAGGATAAGAGTGTTATGACAGGGTGGGACAGCTGGGTGGTTATGAGCACGGCCTCTGGGGACCAGGGCACAGGACTTGGTTTTCCTCTGACTCTCCGCTTCTCCCCCTTCAAGGCAAGCACACTCACTAAGGTCTCCCTCACAGGATTGTGGTAAAGACTAGAAGAGCTCCTCCTGTGCCTGGTGTGTCCTGAGAAATGTTCTAGGGGCACCTGGGTGGCTCAGTGGGTTAATTCCTCTGCCTTTGGCTCAGGTCATGATCCCAGGGTCCTGGGATCCAGCCCTATATCGGGCTCTCTGCCAGCGGGGAGCCTGCTTCCTCCTCTCTCCCTGCCTGCCTCTCTGCCTACTTGTGATCTCTGTCTGTCAAATAAATAAATAAAATCTGAAAAAAAAAAAAAAAAAGAAAAGAAATGTTCTAGAAAGGCAGCTAGAGGTACGTGAGCAGGGAGAGGGCTGGAATGGCGGCCAGGCGGCCCCATGCACACCCACACACTCAGACGAAGGGTTATGCCTGTCAGCCTGAGAAAAGGCATTCTTGGCAAAGTGCTGCTTATGCTGCCGACTGGGACTTAAGGCTCGTATAATTTGCAACCTCACCCACCCCTTGTTTTTAATTTATTGTTAATAAAAGATAATAAGAACCATGAAAATCGGGCGATACTAAGTTCCAGACCCAAACTCAGGGGCAGACCCTCATTTGGTGCCACTGTAGTCTGTATATTTATTTATTCTTTTTTTTTTTTTTTTAAGAGGACTTTACTTATTTATTCGAGAGAGACAGAGAGAGCGCACAGAGGAGAGTGAGAGGGACACGGGGCTCAGCTCCAGGACCCCGAGGTCATGGCCCCAGCGGAAGGCAGACGCTGAGCTGACCGAACCACCCAGGAGCCCCATAGAGTCCGTGTATGTAAAGCCCCTGGCACGTGGGGACCGCGCAGGAGGTGGCTGCTGTCACTGTCAAGGCCGCTTCTGACTCGGTGATTTCCTTTTACGGCTGTGCCTGTACGAATGACGCGAAGAAAGGAAACCTTAGTCCTAGGGTGGCATAAAAAGTGTCATTTCTTGTTCCTACTGACGACCCACTGACTGTTCTGGCCGAGCTCCGCCAGAGCGGCGCGGCAATAACGGCAGTTCCAGGGAGCGCGCTTCGGCAACGGTGGGTGTCAAACGAGGAACGTCATGCAAATGGGCTCCTGGATTAATTTTATCGTAATGAAGAGTGTTCTCAGCTGGTTACAATTGTTGTTTTTATGCTGGTACTTTAAGATACAATTGCAGATTCTACTTTGTGCCTAATATATTGTTTATTGTTTTAGTTTACTGCTGAAATTAATGCCGTTATGTTTACATAAGCCCATAACTCCTCCGCTCCAAACCCGGTTTCTGCAAAGGCTTGTGCTGGAGGGTTTTCAGAGCAAATTATTACCTAAGGCTGCCTTTATGATGCTGCCTTCTCGAACCCTCTGAGGAAGTAGGTAGGGCATACATAAATAAATAAATACATGCTGTCACACGTCCAAATAAAAATGTGAAATAGTCAATTTAGAAATGAGTATTTTATCTCTCTGGTGCCAAAACACCCAGATTTTTGGCTGGCTTTGAATATGGGTGGGCGTTGAGAGTCAAACAGATAGAGCCTGAGCTGGCTTAGTATCTTTCCCTTTTATCTGGATTTGGCCTGTGTTCTGCAAGCAACACCTTGAATGTGGACTTAACCGCACCCTGTTGGTTCTTCTGCCCAGTGATTTTTCTTTACTCCAAGGCTTCTAGTATTTTCTCTCTCCGGAAATTTGCTCTGTGGCCTACAAAGACCGCGAGGGTGTCCTGGAGGCACAGAGATTCTTACTTGTCTCTTTCCACTGGGTTGGTGGGAAGCTAAGCCCCTGGTCTTTTTTTCTCCCCACGATATAGGCAAATGTCCCTTGCATCTCAAATTAAAATACTTAAACACGTAAGACAGACTCAGCATCTCTGATTTTTTTAAGAATGGGGAAAGTTTGGGTAACAATTATGAAATCAAGAGATGGTTTCGGATGTTCAGGATAGCTGTCACAATAACAGCTACTGTCTAGTGAGTGCTTTCTGGGATGTGTTTTTTCCATGCATCATGTTTTCTAGCATTTTCTCTCTGAGATGAGGAAGACTAATTAATGCCAGTTTAAAAGACAAAACTGAGTCTCAGAGAGGTGAAATTATTTGTCCAAGGTCACACAGCGGCAGCATGGTAGGGTCCGAGATGTCTGTCTGATTCCAAGTCTGCTTTCTTTCCTATTTTTTATTACTATGTTCTGATAGAATCTTGACAAGTTTGCAAATACAAGCTCTAGTCCTATTGGAGGTTAATTTACCCATGATTGTTTACAGAGTGTTTCTTCCATAAGCCATGCTCCATTTTGCTTTAAAAAATGTCTTTTTCTCCTGTGAGTGTTTCCAGTATGTTTTCTGAAGGAATATATCCCACCTGCCTGGGAATCACCTCTATCTGTCACCCTCTGGGAAGATTTTGTCATCCTTTTGCTTTCTTTACATTATGTTACCAAAAATAACTTTCCCCAAATGTAAAAAGCTATGTGTTTTATAGCCTTTTGAAATCACACGTAATTCCCCATTCTACATAGAATTTTGATAAGCCTCTCCTGCCTACTCACAATTCATATTAATTGCGACATATAAAGTATATTATTGATAATGGAAGATAGCAGATAATAGAAGATGAAAAGTTCCTTCTCCGTCATACGAGCATTGCATACAGAAGATTTTGGTTCAGAGCCCTAAAACCCAGCCAGTTATCTTTCAGAGTGACAAAGGGAGTGGAAATCAGTGCATGTGCGTCCAGCATCACTAGTAGAAAAGAAAAGCACGTGTTCTTTTTATGGTGAATTCAAGGCAATGTGGTGGCATCTATACCATGCCATTCGAGGGACCACCAAAAGATTGCTTGGGACAGAGTCTCTACGCAACTCTGTGGGGTACCACTCAGTTTATGTTGTGCAGTGCACAATGTCTATACCTGCATACAGCGGTCCTGCTTGTACTTGCTTCAGCTCCAGCTCAGGGCTCTGAGAAATTCTGTCCCTTATGATGAGGATATTGAGGGTGTTTGTTTTCATATACGTGAGATAATAGAAAATATATATATTGGCCTCTTCCCCACTTCCTGGCAGAGACCTCTAAAACCCCCCGTCATTTCCTAAGTGATAAGAGCACGAGGAGCACTTTCTGTTTTTTGCTCTTTGACGCTAATTCCTGACACAGAGCCCCTAAATCCTTCAGCATTTCCTGGGGGATAGGACTGTCTTTTGTTCTAGTGAGGCAACTCTGGGTGGGCTCCTGGATGGCTTCTGGGTGGTGGCTGGTCACCGGAAAAGCCAAGCCATGGGAAGCTCGGAATTTTCAGTCCTACCTATTCTCCAGAGAGAGGAGAAAGGAAGTCAGTCATTGATCATACCTACTTGAGGAAGCCTCCATAAAACCGCACTGTATGGAATTTTAGGAGTTTCCAGGTTGATGAAGACACCCATGTACCAGGAGGGTAGTGTACCCCAACTCCGTAGGGACAGAAGCTCCCCCATTTCACCTGCCCCACAGATCCTGACCTATGTCTCTCTTCATTGTGCTGTTCGTCCATAACCTTTAGCATGCCTTTTAATAAACTGGAAAACTTAAGTGAGTGTTTCCCTGAGTTCTGTCAGGTGCTCTAGAAAATTACTGGAACTCAAGGAGAGGGTTGTGGGAATCTCTGATTTGTAGCCAAGTGGACAGAGTTGCAGGGAAATCTGGGGACCTGCTACTTACAGTTGGCACATGAGATAGGCCTGAACCCTTAACCTATGGGATCTGATACTATCTCTAGGCATTTGGTGTCAGAACTGAGTTGAATTGTAGGACACCCAGCTGGTGTCACAGAGTTGCTTGGCAACTTGCCCAAGACGTGGTGTCAAGGCGCTGTGAGTATATGGTAGTGGTGTGAGAGGAAAAAGAGAAACACAGAAGGGAAAATGGGCTTTTTATTTTCCCCCAAGACAGTATGAATGTGTTCTCTTGGAGGAACAGCCCATTAACTTATTTGTAACTGTTATTCTGGAGTAAAATTCTGAGTCATGGAAGTTGGGAACAAATTAATTTTGCTTCTTAAGGAGGTACAATCAAGCTGAGAAATGCAGATCTAAATCTGGTCCAAGTCTGAAAGAACTTGAGGGAGATGAGGGATAACACTGATCACGCCTGCAGCCGGGAGAAGTCAGAGGGGGGAGAAGGACATACCTAGGTTGTTAGAATCAGACTTCCTTCTTTCAGAATTTGGCCTGGGTCCTATGAGCCAGCCATGTCCAGCCTGTCCTTCTTTACTCTTTCCAGAAGACTGTACCTCATTAGAGTTCTTCTGATGGGATGTTGATATGGTTAGAAATTTTATAAACTGGAAAGAGAAAGGTTCTTGAGCTTCAGAAATACACGAAATGGAAATTATTTAAAATATTTCCAGGTTACCCACCCCGTGACAGGCCCAGGAGACATAACTGAAAGTGACAGAGCCCCAGATCAATGAGACCGCACATGTTGAGGTGTTTTTGTATTTTATGTGCTGGGTCTTGATGAAATCATTAAGGTTTGGTGTAAAAAGTAGCTTAAGTGGTCCAGGACATCAGGATATTTCCAAAGCAGAATAAAGGGACAAAAGGTCAACCTCTTCCAAGTATAAATGGAATTATTATCAAAAGCAATTAATACTGATTGAAAGGTTCTTGCCAAAGGCAGGCAGACATACCAGCTGGTATGTAAGCCAAAGAAAGAGCAGCGGTCCAGGATGCCCACTGGTGAGAACAGAAACCACCTACTCCCACACAGCCTACAGACCACATTAGCCTGAGTTTAATATTTCATTGTATTCATTAGCCTAACTTCACTATTCTGGGACACTCTTTCCCAGGCTCGTAACGCATTTGCTCACTGTAGGAGCAATTTACAGAACTCTCCAGTTCTTCTACAGAAGGCATAGTTTTCATACTACGTTTGAAACCCTTTGCCTAAAACTCCTCTCTTTGCATTAACCACTAACCCTAAACATTTCAAGCTTTAGTCAATCATCATCCTGCACCCCCTTTTGCTCCTCTCTCTAAGAAAGACCTGGCTTAAGCCTGATGGGATCCAGAATATGCCACTGTGGAGAGTCTTGTTTTATTCTGTTTTCTGAACTCTCCTTATCTGTTTAAAAGCAGAGCCTCCCCAAATAATTCAACTGTCATAAATCCCTTCCCTGGGAGCTTTGCAACTAGGAGATTGACTCTTATCACTGGACACAAGAAATCAGAAATTGGTGCTAGTATAAGAAATCACCTAGATAGTCCCCAAACTATTGTATCTCACATCTATTCTCCTAAGGGCTCATTTGTCTTTCTTAATAAATATTTGTTTTCCTGTAAGCGCCTTTTCTCTCCTTCCTTGTGCCCTATTAAGATGGTATATAAGCCCCCAATTTTTTAAAAAAGATTTTATTTATTTGACAGAGAGAAATCACAAGTAGGGGAGAGGTAGGCAGAGAGAGAGAGAGGAGGAAGCAGGCTCCCCGCTGAGCAGAGAGCCTGATGTGGGGCTCGATCCCAGGACCCTGGGATCATGATCTGAACCGAAGGCAGAGGCTTTAACCCACTGAGCCACCCAGGCGCCCATAAGCCCCAAATTTTAACCAACTTTTGAAGTCCCATTTTTTTTGAACTCCTACATACTTATGTGAATATAAATCTATCTTTTCACTTGTGTGGTGGTGGTATTCTCTGTCCCCAGAAATCAACTCAGCTTTGTCCTTTTAACATGGTATCGGTGATATTAAGAGAATTAGCACTTGACTCTGCATTTCAGACAGTGGCGAGAAACCTCTTCTTAGATAATAGAAAGACTTCTACTCAGTGAGAACATTACTATTCCACTGAAAATCTCAGAAAAAAATGTCTTTTTGTCAGAAGGCAAGTCTGAAAAATATTTGAAACAGATTTGTTCCAGAAATAAGAAAAGGTTAATTTGTGATATGTTGAAAACTGTGGGAAGTTGAGTGCATTGACAGAAAGGGATAGAATTTTTCATTAAATCCCAAATAGAGATGGAGTGCCATGATTTGATTTGCAAGGCGTTGACTGTCCCACAAGTTATTAATTCTGCACTTAAACAATTAGTTTGAAGACCGAGTAGAGCTCATCTCTCACAAACCCAGATCACAACATACTGCCTGAATTGAATTCATAAAACACTTGTGGCTATAGCAGAGTTCATTCAATAATTTGCCATAGCTCAACCGTCACTTAATTGCCTTCCCCGAATGCTAATACAGGGACAGATTACAGAGGCAGCTTGTGCATAATGCGAGGGTCCTGCCCCTGTCCCTTCCAAGGAGCTCCTGAGCACTCAGCGAAAGTTAAAGGGCAAGTCTTCAGAACAGATGTGGATCTTGGTTTCCTGGAAACTAGTCACAAGGCAGTATAATCTTCTTCCATTCTGTGACAATAATTTGTAGGACATTTTTCTGCCTTTTAGATTGAGTTAAAATGATAGCCCAGATTCTGTTCTTCTCTGTAGTAATAGGACTGTTACTTCAACAGGACACTGAGAAGGTTGGACCACTTGCAGAGCCAGTGATTGGTGATTCCATTGGAGGAATAGTACAATTAAAATAATTAGTATTTTTCCATTATAATGAAAATTGGTTATCTACAAGAAAACAGAGACTGATTTTTCAACTCTGAGGACTCTTCTGAAGGGTTCATATAGAAAATATGTTAAGTGCATGACTGTGGACTACTGGGTATTTACCCCAAAGATACAGATGTAGTGAAAAGAAGGGCCATATGTACCCCAATGTTCATAGTAGCAATGGCCACAATCACCAAACTGTGAAAAGAGCCAAGATGTCCTTCAACAGATGAATGGATAAAGAAGATGTGGTCCATATATACAATGGAATATTATGCAGCCATCAGAAAGGATGAATACCCAGCTTTTGTATCAACATGGACAGGACTGGAGGAGATTATGCTG
>PISX010012049.1:27463-62484 GCA_004024625.1 Mellivora capensis
AAATAAGTCAAGCAGAGAGAGTCAATTATCATATGGTTTCACATACTTGTGGAGCATAAAGAATAACATGGAGGACATTAGGAGAAGGAAAGGAAAAGTGAATTGGGGTAAATTGGAGGAGGAGATAAAGCACAAGAGACTGTGGACTCTGAGAAACAAACTGAGGGTTTTGGAGGGGAGAGGGTGGGGGGATGGGTGAGCCTGGTGGTGGGTATTAAGGAGGGCACGGATTGCATGGAGCACTGGGTGTGGTGCATAAACAATGAATCTTGGAACACTGGAAAAAAAAAAGAACATGGATGTGGGTACTCTTATATTTACAGAAATGTGTAGAGGCAGTAACACATTTGATCATGAGACAAACTAACTAATAAGAAACATGTAAAGAATTAGTATTATGCTTTGGAACAGCACGATTACAGTATCATTTGGAAAAGCCACGTCAACTCCACTAGGTGTGCTAAAATTATTTTACAAAAATGATTTCAAAATCTTCCAAGAATTTTAAATGGTGTAAGTTTTATTAACTTCACTCAGATATAATAAAGACAATACAAACAACGTTAAGAGCAGTTATGTGGCAAGAAATGATATAATACAGATAAGGCAAATGAAATTATGGTCTTGTAAGATTGGATCTCAGGTATCTTGGAGAATTGGAACTAGGATTGGTTATCAGGCCTACAAAATGATGAAATTGCTCTTAAGGGGTTGTACTTGCATGGAAACCAAAATGACATCAAGCTTCAATAATTCAATTATAGGGAAGGCTGAATATGATGGGCTTGTTTCCAATAGAGCACAAGCGAGTTCTGGTTGGTGTCTTAATTGCTGTTTTAAAATAATGAAAAGAATGAAAAAAATTTCAAACAGCCTCTTCATATGTGTCCAAAAAGTAAGTCAAATGTAAGTATTTGACAGTTGACACAAAGGATGCTTTGTTTGGGAAAACATCAAAAGGTAGCCTATTAAGAGCTGGAATAATACCAAGGAGCCTCAAAAAAAGAAAAAGAAAGCATGAGTAATAAATAGGCAGACATGGACAGAGACCAGATAGCTCCAAGGTGTGCTGGACACAATGACTCTTTTCTTCTCCCTGGACATTTGAGATTCTAATGAGGGGAACAACTCCATCCTGCTCACACCACCGTGCAGTCTAGGATGTGACTTTCAAGGAGAATGTGCAATGACAGGAAATCTTTTGCAAATAAGTCTAACGGGCAGTCAATTTGGCTCTTGCCAAAATTCCCAAGATTCCATTGTGAGGCCATTTCTGGGGAAGGACAACCTGGGTCTTCCGTGCAGAGGTGTTAATTTCAACATCCCTCCCCCCAACTCCCTACTATTTTAGTCAACTGAAAGAAGGAAAACAAGTCTTGAAGGCATGTTTCCCAAAACCATATTGTTAGAAGGCTTAGGCATTGTCTCCACCAATTAAAGACATCTGGACTCATTCGATTTTAGATTGAATTTGACTAAATTGTTTAAATGTCAAGCAGATACAGCTCCACCGTGTCCTTGGAAACACGTTATCTTCTAAGCTGCAGCTCTACCCTCTGAATAAAGTGGGGTGGGGGAGGGGGGAGCCCATTCTGTTCAACAGTTTCTCCCCGAGTTTGCACCATGTGTTTGGTTCCGTGGCACAGACCACTATAGAAGCATGAAGCCTATTTTCAAGTTTATTAACAGGGTAGAATGAGCACTGACTTGACTCTTCCCAGGCCTCTCTTGTCAGGCAACAGATTGGATGGTTCCTTTCGGGAATTTACCAACAAGATCTATTACTTCCTCAGTGGAAAGTACGGACAGTTTATGCCATAAAATCCTTTGAGTCCTTGATCTTAAGATGTTCATTTCACGGTTTTCCCTAATTCGGGACTGTTGTGTTGTGGTCTTTCCCGCTTCTTCTCAAGGACCAGCTTTGAAAAACTCACCCTAAACCAACCTTCAGCTTCTCAACAACATCAAACCTTGCCCATTTCCTTCCAAAACCCTATCAGAGCCCTTCGATGGTGATGTTCTTCCTCGCCCCAACAAACAGTGAACTCAGTTCATCTCTTCAAGAAGGGGGTGAGCAGCAGGAGATACGCCCACAAATAAATGGCGGGTAAGTGGTCGAACTGGAATTCCACACCAGCTTTATCCGGAGGTAATGCTGACTCCCTGAACAGCTGCGTAGACTGCTTCTCCCCAGTGGTGCTGGAACCAAAACTTCTGGTTGAGATTTGAACCAAAGTAAAACTTTGTGACCAAAAAGCAAACTCAAAACCCCTGGAGTCAACCGACACCTGAAAGTTATTCCACACAGGCAATTTTCTGTTGCATTAGACACAAGTCTATGTGATTATGTAACAGAAAATCGACTCTGTGAAATAACTGTAATTGTACCATCTGACAAGTAAAGTACATGAGAGAGTAGCAAATTCCTTTAAAATGAATACCTTGTAAAGGAATAGAGGAAAGAACTAGATACATATAGGTCCCACTTCTGGTTTTTGCTGACAAATACCCTTTGTCAATATTCTCTTACTAGCTATTCATTTTAAAAAGGCATCACTGTTCTTTTTGTTTGTATCCTGTTTGCTGTCTGGTACAATTACAGAGTAAATTAAGTTGGGTTCCACAGTATGCATTATGTTATTCATTTTAGTGTGAGCTGGAGTTAGGTTTGTATGAGATTTCTATTGTAACCCCAAGGCTCACTCCATTGAAACTTTCCAAAACATTCCTTGCTTCTTTGAGGCCAATTTTTTTTTTTTTTTTTTTTTTTTGGAACTTAAGAAAAAGATTGCCTGCAGCTGGTTCTGAGTTATTGGTGAATTAAATCAAAAAGGCTATTTCCATTGTAAAATACTTTATTTTATAATCTCTCCAAAAGCTCAACAAATAAAAGTTATCCCAAGAAACCTCATAACACTTAAATCATGTAAAAGGCGAATTTCTTACTATTTTCTGACTATTTTGGTTTCCAGGTAAAACAGAACAGAAAACTCTATCACATTAAGATAACAAAGCGAATGACTAAAATAGTAAATTCAAACACTTAGCCTATGTATAAGGTAACTTTCTTCACTCATTGGTAATATTGACTAAATGCCTACTTTGTGCCAAATGCTATACGTCCCCCACATTTAATCTCTCCAGTAAACTCGTGGACTGGACACTGTTTTGCAAATGAAAATACCGAAGCTTAAAGTGACACACATTAGAAAAACAGCTAGATACAATGAACATTTTTGATACTTTAATGTAAATTAATTTTATTCTTTCAGTGAACATTTATTGAGCACCTACTATGCCATTGGGACTCCAAGGTGAGGGAGAAAGATGTGGTTTTTGCCCTCATGGATTTTACAAGCATTTCAACTGTAGGGAACAAAGTATCTATAAGCTGGAAAAAATGTATGAGGCATCTAATTCTACGCTTGGTTCTATGAAAGACACAATCTTATTGGGGCAGGTCAGAAGATAGGACACCTAACATGACACCACAAAAGAACAACTAACATTGCAGAGGGAATGGTAATTATAATCTGCACAAAAATCCGCATTCCAAATATCTTGAAATAGCAGAATTGGAAAGACATGATTGTAAAAAGGCTGTAGTGGACTTAGGAATCAATGCATTAATTTTAGAGCTAGAAGTAGTTGTCTAGTGCTGTGATTTCCATACATGCCCTGCTAGGTGTCCCACACAATGAGGGAAGAGATACAGATGAGAGAAAGAAAGCAGGGACCAATGGAAGAAAGATCTGTTCTTCATTTCTTTTCTTTTTTTTCTTTCTTTTAAAGACTATTTGAGAGAGAGAGAGAGAGCGCGCGCATGAGTGGGGAGGGGGGAGGCAGAGCCTGCAGAAGCCAGTTTCCCTCTGAGCAGGGAGCATGAATGACAAGGGGCCCCATCCCTAGATCCCAGGATCATTACCTGCAAAAGGCAGATGCTAACCGACTGAGCCACCCAGGCTCCCCTCTGTTCTCCATTCAATAAGAACAATTCTATTATGTGTTTTATATACCAATTTTTAATATTATTGGAAGAAAGGATTGCACTGCTAAAAAAAAAAAAGGAACATTATTTCAAAAATCATTTATCTGGTCTGAATACCTTCTATTGCAAATCTTTATATCTACTATCTCATTGTCTTCTGTTATAGGTTGAATACAAAACTGGAACTAATTAGACTTAGTGAATGGTCAAGACAAGAATTTCAGATATGATCATAATTAATGCAAATTGTCATCCTAGAGCTCTTACTCAAGAATTATTTTCAATATTGAAGTAGCCAAGAAGATCATACAGTTCAGAAGCCATGGGTTTATTCACTTCATTCTCAAGGAATTTCAAATTAGAGATGGAACTACAAGATAAAACTTCATTCAGGGAAGACATTGGAAGAAACTCCTCACTACAAAGGAAAGCCTCCCACACATGTGACTCACTGGACCCAGGATAATCATCTATCTTGTCCAAAAGCATCAAAGGAAACCAAGCAGATCACCTTTCTTCATTTTCCAGAGAAAACCATCCACCATGTGAATCGAAGCCATTCTGGATCAGAAGCCCTTCTACTGTCAGATTAAAAAGATGCTATCAAACCTGTGTATAGAACATCCAGGACCAAGGAGCAATTTGTCAAGATTAGGGAAGTTCTTTAATCATCTAAGCCCAGATGTTTAGAAGAAACCACACTCTTCAAGAGAGACTGGCCTTTCTTGCAATAGGATGACCTTTCCTTCCTATAGCACTTAACAGCTTTGGAAATGACCACGAACACTTAATCAATTCACACATCTAAACCCACATCTAAGCTTATGACTCGTGGGGACCTATAAAGCTAGTTATGTGTAACAGACTCTATGTCAGATTTTGACCATCCAAGATGGTCAGCAATAAGAGACAAGAACTCAGGGCAGAACCAAGCCCTCACCATGGCCTGGGTCCCTGGTGACAAGTACTTAGTAGAAAATAAATATTCATTGGATGAATTAATGGACACACAAGAGTATTACAGACTTAGCAACTATATAAGAAGATTGTGGGGGATAGTGGGGCAGAATAGACAACCAAGGGAACAGAAGCTCATACAATGCAGTAAATGAGACAAAGCTCATCTCCTGTGGGAAGTCTCTCATACACTATTCTGGGAGGGGAGAAGCCATCAGTGGCTTCCTGATCACAGCCAGCCCAGGTCAGAGGAATTACAAAGCTATTATAGTGCAGCAAGTCCCTGCGCTGATCACAAACTGATCCCCAAAATGAAATAAATTCCCTGTTTGGGGCAACCTAAGTAACATAAACTCTCACCCTGTTCTGGTGGTGATTTACAAAGTTGTCTTTATGCAAGGATATGATTCAGGTCACATATGGTTTAACAGCCTGCACTTGGATGTGGCAAAGCAATACGAAAATAGACTAACACTTGTAAGAAGTTGGGCCCCACAGCTGTGTAGATAGACTCTCATTTATGTGAGGGGAACAAAGGGGTACTAAGAGGAATCCTTTATAAAAAAATGTCTCCCCCATCTCCTGTCATATATATTTTGAAAGTTCATCATGGAATGGTGTAGTGAAGTAGAATGAATATTGGATCTGGCATCAAACCTAGGTCCAAATCTCAGATTTACCACTTATGAGCTGTGTCAACTTGGACAAATTTCTTACCTCTCTAAACCTTAACCTGGAACATTTGAGAATAATTCCTATTTAATAATGTAGGGGCCCAGGGCAAGTTGCCCCAAGATGGGCCACTTTGGCATAAAGATTATTTTGAGCTAAAAGTAACCCAAACCCAGTAGATGCCAGAAAAGCTCTCTGTTTACCCCTCAACTACCTAAATTTATTTTGGAAAGGAGAGCCATACCAGGAAAAGGGCTATTAACAGAGACACTCTTTTACCTAAGAAACTTGCATAATAGGGCAAGCTTTGTTTTTCAAACATCTCCTTTCACCTTACTGCTATCCGCCTTCCTCCCCGTGTATCCTCAGACCCTACCCCCTTCCTTAGTTTCCCTGCCTTCTTGTCTTTGGAATCTTGTCTGTGTGGACTCCTCAAGCGCATGTCCGCCTATTAAATGTGATTTTCTCCTATTAATCTGTCTAGTATCAATTTGATTCTAAATCCAGCTAGAAGGGCAGATGGACAGAGGAAGGTCTTCCACCCTGACAGTGGGGTTCTTATGAAATTTAAGGGAGACGGTATGTGAAGTTTCTGACCTGTGGCTGCTCAACACATATTGTTATTGTTACTAATTTATTGCCTTGAGCTATGATGACCATTGGGTCCACAAAGGTCATATTAAAAGGCCCTCGGGAGGTCAGTCTTGGAGCCTTGGTTAGCACCTTGGCCAGGATTAGTTGTTAGTAACTAACCAGCCATGGGGACTAGGCACTTCTGTTTTCTGATGATGGATTTCCCCCTCTCATTTTCTTCAACTTTACAGGAGCCAGTCTCTTCTCTGGGCAAATTTGCCTCCTTCCAGGCAGCAAGGAATTGCAGGGATTATAGGAGAAGCCACTGCCGATGGCTCTCAAGCTGCCCTTCCTTCTGCCACGTGTGTTCCTGTGAAAACATGGCCATTATGATAGCATGCATCTCCCGGACTGTTCCAGTCCATGAGGGTCCTTTAAATGTGAGTGGACCCCCTAGGCCAGACATTCCACTTCCACTTCAGTATTTATAGAACTTAATGGAAATTCTAGGGCTCCTGGGTGGCTCAGTGGGTTAAACTCTGCCTTAGGCTCAGGTCATGATCCTGGGGTCCTGGGATCGAGCCCCACATTGGGCTCTCTGGTCAGCGGGGAGCCTGCATCCTCCTCTCTCTCTGCCTGCCTCTCTGCCTACTTGTGTCTGCCAAATAAATAAATAAATAAAATCTTTAAAAAAAAAACTTAATGGAAATTCTTATCAATCTCACTGTGTTTCTAGGGGAATTCGAGTGCACAAAGCCTTTTAAGGTCTTTGTTAATAACATGGAACAAATAAAAATAGTCCTATGTTTCCATTGGACTAATCACAGGAAAAGCCTGTTTTGCTCTTTATTCCTCTAATATCAAAACCTTATCAAGACTTCCTCTTCTGTAAGATTGGGTCATAAACTCTCGAAACCACCTCAGGAACCCTGCCAACTCTTTGAGACTATAAGCATGTTCCAAGATCACATTTCCCAATAATGTCGCCCTGTAGAAATCATAGCTGATAGGACTCCTAAAAATGTTGGTCAGAATGTTTCTATAGTTTTCATGAGATGTGTATGTCAGCTCAGGGATCTTTTACCAAGAGTTAAAAGCAAAACAGAGTCAAGTGCCACAGCACAGTGATTTTGCTTACATGTTCTGCATCAGATAAAATATTTCTATAATGAAATAAATACCAGTTTTCATGCATGGACTCTGTCCAAAACATTTTGGTTTTATTTTGAGAGACGTTTCAAGTATGGTCAAATCGTTTTACTTAAGGAAAAGGCAAAATCTTTTCTTTCTTTCTTTCTTTCTTTCTTTCTTTCTTTCTTTCTTTCTTTCTTTCTTTTTAATTTAATTTTTTTCAGTGTCCCAAAATTCATTGTTTATGCACCACACCTGTACTCCATGCAATACGTGCCCTCCACAATACCCACCACCAGGAAAATCTCTTCTTATCTTACTGCCTTAAATATAATTTGTTGCCTTACATTATGTGAAAATAATGTAAAATAGATCATTGTAAAATAGATAATCGTAAAATGAAAATGTTTTGAATAGTTATTAGAGAACAGGATTTGAGGAAATGTGTCTAAATAATATCCCAGAAAAACCATAGCTTTTCTCATTTTTCAAATTGAAAGCAAATGACATTTACAGAATCCCTTAGAAATGATATATAAAAAATAAACAGTCTACCCTTTAACTGAACTTTGAAAATGTGGTAAATGAAGGGTATTTTAATAAGGCAATCTTCTAGAAAATTTTCAGTTGCTGGTTTTATTTTTGCATGTGCACTTTTATTATGCATTGTGAACCATATGAGAATATGAATAAATTTATGAATATCTTCATTTTAATGGTTTTTATATCTGTTTATATTTTCACCTGAAAATTGCTTTACCAAGAATGATTGTGATTAATTGAGACTGGAAGTAAAAATGACCACGTGGTTATCTATATTCTGTTTCATCATTGTATTGTATAAATATTCATTATTTCATTATAGGCATATCAAGAGTAATGATGTATCATTTTATCATGTGTTTTTTTTTTTAAACTTATATGTGATTTCAGATATGATCTTTCCTACAAGGCTATTCTTTGAGCAGGTGTTTATTTAAGTGGGCTTCAATTTTGTTTTTTGTTTTTGTGGGGATTTTTTACATAAAATTAAATTGCCAAAGCAATAGACTCTAAAAATATTTGGCCTCAACAGCCTAACTATTTTAATTATACTTTTTAAGTAGGTTTAAATACAGTTAACTCACATTTAACCAAAGCAAATCTTTGAAGGATAAACATTAACCCAAACTACAAATGTCCCCCACCAAATGCTACTGGAAATTGAAATCCTCTCAAAACACAAGTGTGGTATAAACATGTGGATGAAGAAACAACACTTCCCATTATTATGTGTGTGTGTAGGGGGAAGGGGGTGATTGGGATGGGCTATTTGTTTTAACACTAATGCTTAGCCATGATCTCCTTCTCTGGATAGTTCACTGACATTGATATTTTCCTTAATTTATTTTAAAAGGATTTTTTAAAATATTCTTTGTTTTAGTCTCTGAATCAAAATTACATATTCACGTATCCTAACTATCTTGAACCATGTCATAGTGATGTCTTTACACGATTCCCAGTAAAACAAGAAGTTCAGAATGTTTGATTAATCCTTGTGGATTTTCATAATCCATTTTCTCTCCTGTGTGTGTTCCTGGAGTCTGCAAATCCTTTGACTAATCCATTCATTAGGCTTGCTTATAAATATGAAACTTGGGTCTCAGAGAGGTCTGAGTATTCTGGAAGGTAATTGGTATTTGCCTCTTGACCTGAGAAATAAACTTAACTTTTGCAGTGGATGACCTATACCCCCTTAATCTCAGGCTAGATGCCTCCTAAGAATTTGCATGGCCTGTTTTTGAGGAATGATTCCACTTAAATTTGATCTGTATCTCAAACTGGAGGAGAACTAGAGGGTCAATCACAGCACCATTTGTCACGTTAGGGAAATACTCCTGAATCTCTCCTATGAGCTTGAAGAGCCAACAGGTAGCCGCTAGTCGTTTGGAGGCTAATGCCAGGCCCTTCAAGGCTGCTCTGAAGGAAGGCTTTGCCATTGGTATAGAAATGAAAGAATTAGAATCAGGCCCCTTACAAATCACAATGTCATAAAAGTTGCACAAACAAGCGCACCTCCTATGTGCTGAGAAAGAAACTACAAGTGCACACTTTATACGCATTCAGTGTAGGAATTTGTAGTTCATGTGAAAAAAAGAATATGGAAGGTGCTATTGTTAGCTTTTAGGAAGGAAGTTTCAGGAATATCTCGCTTGTTGCTGCTTATTTTGATTCTCATTGTTTTCAGGCAGGTGTCTAGCCTCTTCTTGCCAGGCAGCCTGGCATTTTGTCTTATTTTTTACTGGGAAACACATTTTAACATCTGCAAGTCATTTGTAACTCAGCGATCAGCATCGGGTTTTCATGTATCTTCTGCCATTATTTAACCCATGACAAATACATTGATTTACCATGACAAACTTCCCCAAAGTTTCTCCCTTTGGCAGTGAGTTACAACAAGTTCTATGAACAAAATGCATTCTTCCTGCTCTCTGCTTAAGGGGGTGGAGCCGTGCTCCATTTTGCTGTCTCATGTAAAACCATTAAAGTTGGGATGCAAAGAGCATTTAACGGGAATAGCGCCTACCAAGTGGCCTAATTAGAGAAATCATTTTTTAAGGAGCTTCAATTTAAGGCTTATTATCTTTCACTATCCTGTAAAAATCAAACATGAAACTTTGGGTTCTTGAAATTGTAATTACTTATAAAATTTCTTTCTGGGGTGTGTCTGATCAGCTGCGTGGTTTGGACCCAGAATAAGCTAAGCAAGCGAGGGAAAAGGTGGAAAGGAGATGCCTCTATCCAGCCAGCCCATTGGGAAGAGTAAACCTGGAGACCAAACTCCCTGACCAAAGCAATTTCTGTTACGCATCTCTCTTCATACAAGCTGCATCCAAATGCATCGTGGTTTTCAATATAGTTAGAGGGTTAAAAGTCACAACAGGGAAAATGGAAAGTAGTATCAGAGGAGGACAACACTGACATGTAAGTAATGACAGTTGAAGCAAAGCCAAAAAGGCAAGAAAAGGACTGTGAGGATTTCAGGGGAATAAAAAGGTTCAAGTACAGACGATGCTAAAATAATGTGGGGTTGGATTGTGCAGGCTCACTTAGACCCAGATTTTTTTTTTTTGTAACTACAGTATGGTACTATAAATGTAAATCAGTTTTCTTCTCCTTATGATTTTCTTAATAACATTTTCTCTTTTCTTACTTTATTGTAAAAATACAGTATATAATACATATAACATACAAAATGTGTGTTAATCAATTGCTTGCATTATCGGGAAGGCTTCTGGCCAATAGTAGGCTAGTAGGAGTTAAGTTTTTGGAGAGTTGAAAGTTATATGGCAGATTTTTGACTGGGGAGGGGGGCGGTCAGCATCCTAAACCCCTGCATTGCTCAAGAATCGACTCTATTAGAGGGAATATGTCTTTTCATACAGAGTCTTGAAAAGGTCAAACAGGGGTACTTGGATGGCTCAGTCGGTTAAGCATCTGCATTTGGCTCAGGTCCTGATCTCGGGGTCCTGGGATGGAGCCCCAATTTGGGCTCCCCACTCATCAGGGAGCCTGCTTCTCTCCATCTCCCTCTGCCGCTCCCTCTGCTTGTGCTCTTGCACTCTCTCTGTCTGTCAAATAAATAAATAAAATCTTTTTTTAAAAGTTTGGAAAGGTCAAACATTAAGAGGTAAGAAAAACAAACAAACAAAAGGAATAGAGAGAACACTTAAATCATGAAAGGTGGTCAAAATAAATCAACCCTTAATGTCTAGAATAATGAAAAAGAATTGTGAGACTATTAATGTGAGGAGGGAGAGGCCAGTCCTGGGTGGGATGGCAGGGCATCTGAACTGGGACATAGGACCCATGCACTTCAAGGCTAGAGGCAACAGGATGTTGGTGATCTACATGGGCCTTCCTTAGGTGATGATGTAAGCCCAGAAGCACAAGTTCTTATTTAGTTGAATTTATATATTTAAGTAGCACCTTTGGTATGTCCCCGGAGACTTCATTTTGTGCTTAATGATTTCCTTCATTGATTTCAGTGCCTCTAACCTGGATTAGTGTGTTCAATTTCCTTCATCTCCCTTTTCATTTGGCTTTAGATGGAGAAAGGGAAAGAAAGGACTGTAAAAAGGGGGTTCCAAGCCAGCTGAACGCAGATAATTAATATCCTTTGAAGATTCCTGTGAAAAAGAATATATTGAGGCCTACAACTAGCCTATTTAATCCCTTGAATGCTCAACTACGCTATAACTGAATTTACTCTGTGTCAAAAGAGTATGATTAATATCTTACCTCAGTTTTCATGGTCATCTTAACACAAATAAATACAGTCACACTGCCAATATTAACTTTAGAGGTCTTTCTTGGATAGTTGTAAGTATACAATTTCCAAGTGCTCTGAACTAAATTGGAACTTTGCAATATTTATGATGAGAAATTATCTTATTTATTTAATTAATTTATTTTTAACGATTTTATTTATTTATTTGAGAGAGTGAGCGAGTGAGAGAGAGAGCTTGAGCTAGAGGAGGGGTAGTGGGAGAGGGAGAAGCAGACTCCCTGTTGAGCAGGAACCCTGATGTGGGGCTCAATCCTGGGACTCCAGGATTATGACCCTAGCTAAAAGCAGTTGCTTAACCCCAGGCACCCCCAAGTAATTGTCTTTTTGGGGGCACCTGGGTGGCTCAGTGGGTTAAGCCTCTGCCTTTGGCTCAGGTCATGATCTCAGGGTCCTGGGATTATACATCAAGAATTATTCTGACCATCTTTGACTTCTCAGTTCATTTCCAGTGTCTCTGTTTTGATATAAGGAAAGATAGCAAATGGTGTTCGCTTTTAATGCTCCCTGCTCAGCAGGGAGCCTGCTTCCCTCTCTCTCTCTGCCTACTCTCTGCCTACCTGTGCTCTCTCTCTCTCTGTGTGTCAAATAAATAAATAAAATCTTTTAAAAAATTATCTTTTTTAATTACTCAAAGCATATAATGACAAATTGCACAATAATGTGTATGTAAAGCCCTTTTGGGGTTAAGTTATAAAACTTTCCCTTTTTCTCTGTCTCTCTATCCCTTCTTCCCTCCCTCAGTACCTGGGTATCTGTATCCATCTATCTATCTATCTATCTATCTATCTTGCTATCTATCATTAAATCAAAGTGCTTTTTTCTCACCTAGTCAACTGAACCAGACCAATAGTATTATAAAAAATTCTGGCCAAGAAATAGTCACAACATTGTTAATAATGCCAAGTGTTCTTGCCCAAGGAAAGGAAGAATGCTTTCTAGACGTAGATCTTTCTGCAGCATAGTGAAGCTGAAATTGCTCCTTTTGTGTCATGATGGTACCAAATGCAAGGAGTCTGATTTCATCCATCTTGACAAAATTAGAGTACTACTTCTACTTCTTTTATATTTTTTGAAGTCATTTATTTCGGTTGGTCAGAGCTATCTCAATGGGCGTGGAAAAAATCATTTAGAGGAACCATGATTTCTAAAGACCACACTAACTATTGAAAATTATGTGGACCCTCAAGCTATTGGAACAGGATGGACAAAGGCTCTTTTGATATGTCATTGTCATTTATTGGTTCTCTGTAGTTTCTCAAAGACAGAAAGGGTGAGGATTAGGGCGGATTTGTAAGCTATATATTATGGGAATCCATTTGGTATCTTCTATTTAAACCTGATACAACTAATATAACATTTTTCAATGGGTCATATTTTATTAGCATTAAAACTTATACATCAAGAATTATCCTGACCATCTCTGACTTCTCAGTTCATTTCCAGTGTCTCTGTTTTGATATAAGGAAAGATAGCAGATGGTGTTCGCTTTTAATGTTTGAAACTTCTGCAACCAAACCAGTAAAGAATGTCCTTCTGTTGATTTCATCAAAAGGCCATTAACCAAATTTCATTCTTAACTCAACCAGGATTCACTTATCTTTGCTTTTGATTCTAGCCAAACCAAAGCCTGGATTGTATTGCCCAGGCTCATAGGAGGTCAAAGCTAAATTCCAATTCTTGCCCACTGATTGTTGAATGAATAACTAGGCATGGATTTACTCTGCCAAGGCACTGGGGGACAGAGAGGAAAGAAGAGCATCGGAAGAAGAAAATAGAAGAGGAAATGATTATGAAACTTTCTTTCAACTTTAAGTCATCAACAACTGATTCTGAAAGAAATATGGAGGAAATGACACAAACATTCCTTTGTAGTAAAAGGTAGTGATAGGTTTGTTAGGGCTGCCCAGAGCTGGGGGAGACCAGATGTCGTGGAATGGCTTTCCATCTTCGTCTTCCCTTATCAATTCCTTTCATCTCAAAACTCAGCAGGACATCAGACTCATGTGCTCTTACAGCACGTTCATATCACTTTTAGTGTTTCAATCCTTACCACATGTAAACAGCTGAATATGAGAGGGCCTATCTGCTCTGTAAAATTATAAGCTCATTGAGTAGGAAACATACTTTGTTCAATGCTGCGTTTCCTATAGTGCAAAGTATAGGATTCTAAATGCAAACCAACAAAAAAGAAAAAAATAAAGAAGAAAAGAAAAAATATTCCCATTCAGTGAGAATGGTGAAAACAGATTCAAGTTGAGAAAAGTTTCAAAAAAAATCTTAAGAATGAAAATAATAAATGAGAATATCTTTTCATCAAGATCTTTAAAGTTAAAATAAAGCACGGCTACCAAAATCATACCATTTCTGTCTGTACTTCTTTTAGGCCAGTTATGCATTTTCTCTGCAACATCACATATATCTTCCCTTTACATTCATGGCTTTTTAAAAAAAATCTTTTTACTTTGATATAATTTTAAGCTTAATGAAATGTTATGAATATGATCCAAAGAACTTCTGTATACCCTATACCAAGAATACCACTATTGCTTACATTTTGCCCCTTATACCTTATCATTCACCGTACCCCTCTCCTGTTTCTCAGGGAGAATCATTTGAGAGTGAGGTACAGATGTATCATAGTGACTCTTAAATATGTCAGTGTGTGTTTCATAAGAACAAGGAAATTCACTTCTGTGTGTATATCTCAATGTACAATACAATGATCAAAACCAGGAAATACAACCCTGACATAATAATATAATAATAATAATAATAATATTTGATTCACAATCCATATACAAATTACATCAATTGACAAGATCATGTCACAGGACTACTTTTTCTTTAGTTGTCTTATCTCTCCCGTCTCCTTTTTCTGGAAACATTTCTCAGTCTGTCTTTGTTTCTCATGACCTTGATGTTATTAAGGAGTACAGACCAGTTATTTTCTAAAACATCCCTCTGTGTGTGTTTATCTGAGGTTTCCTCATGAATAGATTCAAGTTATGAATTTTGGGTAGTAATACTACAGAAGTGACGTCATAGCCTTCTTAGCGCCTCATATAAGGAGGCACAAGATGTCTGTTCTCCCAGTGGTAGTGATGGTAACTTGGATGACGTGGTTCAGTCGATGTCTGCCAGGTTTCTCCTCACATGTAACTTTTTAGGGGTCTTAATTAGATAATGTCAATTTTAAAGATATAGTTGAGGAAGTCAATAATTATGAAGCACAGTCTGGAAGATAAATAAGTCATTTCACCCTTGTAGATGCTCTAAAATTGACACTTCTAAAGCCAGACCATAAGAAAATCATGTCCCTGGACCAAGATGGGCTGGCTATCTATAGAACTGCTTTACTTGAGGGGCGTCTGGGTGGCAGTCAGTTAAGATCTGACTCCTGGTTTTAGCTCGGTCATAGGTCTCAGGGTCATGGGTTTCAGCCTTGTGTTGGGCTCTCTGCTCATCATGGTCTGCTTGGGACTCTCTTTCTTCCTCTGTCTCTCCCTGCTGCACTCTGTCTCTCAAATAGATACATAATAAATCTTTAAAGGAAATGATTGCTTTACTTGACTCTTTTTGGTGTTGTGCTGTTGTATAGTAAAGAATTTGTTTGGTCTTTGTCTATGGATCCTGACCCAGAGCATCTAAAACTCTTGGAATTTCCCAGCAGATAGGAGGGTCTTTGTTATTCATGACTCCTTTGGATCACACCTGAATTTACGCTAATGAGATGGCTCAGGATGAGGGTTGGTCACTAGCAAGACCAACCATATAGTTGGGGCTTTGAGGAAGCCTGACCTCCAGGGAGGGAAAAGAGGCAAGAGATCGAGTTACCAATCATACCTATGTAATAAAACCTCAAATACAAACTTTGGACACTGAAGGTGAGTAGAGCTTCCTGATTGGTGAATACATTTATGTGCTAAATTGTAACACTGCCAAATTCCACAGGAAAAGGACATGGAAGTTCTGCATTCAGACCTTTCCCTGTGTGATTGTTCATCTGGTGGTCCTGATTTGTGTCCTTTATAATAAAATTGTTCATTGTAAATGCCATGCTTTTCTGAGTTCTGTGAATTATTGCAGTAATTTATCATACCTGAGGGGTGTCTCGAGACCCCCTGGATCTGAAGTCAGTTGGACAAAAGAACGGGTAGACTAAGAATACTACTTATGGCTGGCATCTGAAGATAGGAAAGTCTTGGGTACTCTGCCCTTTTAGTCCAGGTGGTTAATGCCGGAATTGAATTGTAATATAGCAATTGATATCAGAATAGACTCATAGAAAGATGGGACATATAGTTTATAATCATACTTTAATCTCATAACAAAGTTTCAATTATGAACATTCACATTTGTACATATAAAGTAAATTATACATACTATATATACAGATATGAATTATATATGTATGTGTGCTAAAAATATAATCCATCAATGAAGTTTTAAATGGAAAAAAATAAAGTTGTTACATAACAGTTTCATTTCTTTTTAGTTCCTGAGTGCAAATACTGATCCAAGGTTAGAGTAGAAATATTGACTCTTCCATGTTTACTTTTTAATGAATTGCCATTTACTTGAGTAAAACTTACAGTTGGTCTTGGCATTTTATTTGAGGAAAATGATGAGTGGTTGGTAGGAATTATTTTAAGGAGTTCATTGGAAAAGTTTGTTTAACAATGGTTTCCTTTGGCCAAACTCTATTCATGTATGCTAGATAATAATCTAGGTCCTACCAAATAAGAAAGCTTTCCAGGGGAGGAATGAAGTAGGCGCTTCTACGCATTTTTTTCCTCCGTTTTAGGTCAATATGTGAGCATTTTAAAAAGTTACTCAAAGATTTCTGGGGATGGAAAGAACTCAATAGGTCTGAAGTTTGGTGCCATATCTTTGAAAGGGATTATACTCAAACCATATCAGGAAGATGTCAGTTTATGGTTCACATAAAAAGTACTGTGAAATCTTGGGGTGCCTGGGTGGCTCAGTGGGTTAAGTCTCTGCCTTCAGCTCAGGTCATGATCTCAGGGTCCTGAGATCGAGCCCCGCATCGGGCTCTCTGCTTAGCAGGGAGCCTGCTTCCTCCCTCTCTCTCTGCCTGCCTCTCTGCCTACTTGTGATCTCTGTCTGTCAAATAAATAAATAAAATCTTAAAAAAAAAAAAGTACTGTGAAATCTAGAATTCTCCAGCATCCTTGTCTTGCTCAGCTTTTGTTGCTGACCAAGTAAACCAGAACTGCATTCTTTCTCCAGAGTTTTCCCTGGAACATGAGGCAGTGAGGGCAGGAGCGAACATGGGCAGGGACACTGAATGGGGCTGAGCTGTGGCCACTCATTCTTCAGGAGGGAGGCTTCTCTTGAACACATCCTTCCTACAGGGAGATATTTATGAAGACCATTCAGGGGGATTCCAGAGCTAAGGATGGACCACTATCTGATTTTGTGATCTGAGTTTATACTCTCTTCATGGGGCATTTTGGGTCTTGTTTGCTGACCTGGATGCTTTTGGTGGACCAGTAGAATGATGAACTGAACATTTTGACCTTCTATCTATCAAAACTTCTTGGTGCTATGGAATAGAGAGAATTGTCTCTAGTTGTTTGATGGAGAAAAAGGGAGAAAATATTGAATACTTACTCTGTTCTGGAAAGAGTCATCCCATTTAATACCTACCCCAAGCTTACGAAGTGGATTTCTTCTACTCCTTTGTTTATTCATTTATTACTCAAATATTTAGTGACTACACATCGAGCATGTGCAAAGTGCTGGGACGCGGTGGTCCTTGCCTTCTCAGATCTTATAGTCTAGTGTATTTCATCATTCATATGACTTTAATCCAATCTTAATTAATTTGGAGCTTTAAAGTATTTCTGTAATAAAGTTAATACATAAGAAGATAATAAATAAAATATGTAGAAGATAGAGTGGAAGGAACAAAAGCAAATCATCTGTCTTCATCACATTTCCACATGGGGGAAGGGAATGTGGATAAAAGGGCAAAAACCAACTTCTCTGATTTTTTTTTCTCCACTCATATTGGGCCTTGGGGTCACCTCTGTTACCTGATAATATTTGGCCTCTGAGTCTTTCCCTTCATCATACTCCAGTGAACTTTATTTCAAAATCGGTCTGTCTATTTCACAGGACTGATCTCCTTCCAGACTTCAGATGGGAAATATCAGCCCTCTTGTCAACATCCCCAACATTTAAATTCTTGGGATACCAGAGATACTCAAAGAGAAGAGCCAGGAATGGACTCTGTGTACACGTTACCCTCCCAACTGCTACTGGGCGGAGGCAAGAAGCCTTCTCAATCATTTTTAAATAGCAAAATAGGCCAATAACAAGGTGATACAAAGAAATTGCTTCCTTGCTAAAGAGTTTGGTGGGCATAAATAAAACAGAAAGAAATAAAATTATAACATTTATAGAAAAATCCAATTGATTGTTTTTCAATCCAAGAACTTGAGAAAGAAATTCCCGTAGTAACAGGTAGTAGTGACTGACATTCTGAGCATTCTGGGCTTTGGAGATGCTGGGCTTCTTTAACAAAAGGACATCAAATTTATTAACAGGACAAAGGCCACATTTGTCCAGTCCAAAGTGTTTAGGGATGTCCTAGATATGAGACTCTCTGAAAAGGCATTTCTGCAGAAGTCTGTCCTTCAACCCTGCCCGAGATGGCAGCCAAAGTATGAGCATGACTTTCATGTTAAACAGTCCTCCCGAATCATTATGTTTGGATGTGTGAACTTGTCCTATGATTTCCCATGCCTGAGTGCTCTTTAGCTGACTCATAAGAAATTTTTGAGGTTGTTCGCTATGTCAAGAAGAATCATCCCAAGTCTGGCCAGCATGCAGGGATGAATGCTTTGATATGATTAGCAGGACTTACTGTAATTTGTGAAGCACTAAAATTAAGCTTGGCGACAGACTGTGGGGGCAGAATGATTTATCCGACCGTTGGAGGAGCTGCCTAGAGACACACAGGCAAGAAACAGGTGAAAGATGCCATTTGAGAACTGATGGGAAAGATGTCCAGGGGCGCCTGGGTGGCTCAGTCATTAAGCGTCTGCCTTTGGCTCAGGTCATGATCCCAGGGTCCTGGCATTGAGCCCTACACTGGGCTCCCTGCTCAGCGGGAAGCCTGCTTCTCCCTCTCCCACTCCCCCTGCTTGTATTCCCTCTCTTGCTGTCTCTCTCTCTCTCTCTCTGTCAAATAAATAAATAAAATCTTGAAAAGAAAAAAAGAAAGATGTCCAGGATGAGCTTGTGGGGGGATTGAAATTGGATGGCGGTGATCTCAGCATACAACCTGGAGAGAGGGGGTGTTTTCTCAGGAGATGAAGACCTGAAGAGGTTACTGAAGAGACCCTGTCTTTGTCACCTCGAGAAGAATCAATCTGTTGGATTTGGACTCTAGTGGCCTGGATGAAAATGAGGCTTTAAAGACATATCAGAATCAATAGACAGGGGCTTGGCTGTGGCAGGAAACATGAAACGACCAAATTGAGACAATTTGCTGAGTAAAGTGAAATTGCCAATAATTGCCTCAGACTGAGGGTGTGCGGTGCTTAGCAGAAAGAAGCAAGAGCTCAGGCCTTGCTGTGTTAGCTTTGGGCAGCGGGTGAGGCCTCCTGGTGAGAAGGTTGGATGGAGTACTGCCCAGAAAGGCACGATGACTTTTTCGGATTTGTGTGGCCATTGGCTGGTGGGCTTGAGTTTTCTTTTGTAACTTAACATGGCTCAATGTGACCTACCAGGTGTGATCAAAACTGAGCTATGGGTGAGAAAGTTGGTAAGAGATTTGCGCTCAATGACATATTTCAACAGGGTTCCATTTGCTGAAAATAGAGTTCAAACCATGGTTAACCTGAGGCTAGCTCGTGTGTGACTTCTGGATTTCTCTTTATCAACAGGCTGTGACATGGTTCCTGTGGAATGAATTGGGCCCATTATTATTTGCCTGTGAGCCAGAGAACACCCATCTCACACAGGGCCACTGGTAAGTGTTGGATCATGGTAATACCGGTTATTCTGACATTTCCAGGGCAAGTGTACTGAAAAGCTCCAGAAGTCAACATAATGCTCTGATGAGGTAGGAAGAGGGCAGGAGCTAGTTCCCTATATTAACTTGAGGGGTGGAGACATAGGGTAAGTGAATTGTCCAAGATCAAACCAGTATGACAACTTGACTCCTTCTTACCTATCTTAAAAACTGGATTTTCTCAGCCCTGATCTTATTTTCTGTATGAATAATATGCATCAAAACCTGTATTCTGAGACCAACTGCTCAATCCAATCCTAGGGAGCTTCTAACAGGCATTAATGGGAATAAAACCTCTTTTGGGGCCAGAAAGATCATTTCTTAGAGGAAAATAAATCCTTAATAGGAAACATACCCTCAGGCTACTGAGGCCTGGGGAATACAAGGTCTCTGGGTGATGCTTGAATTAGTTTACACACACACACACACACACACACACACACATCTTTTCCAAAGCTGTTTAAAAATTCATCCACAGCTGTAAGCGATGGAGGTCACATGTAGAGCCCCAGGATCTCATTTCATAAGCTACCTTAAAGATCATTTGAGAGTCAATTAAAAAAAAACTTGCCATAGGACACGGCACATCAGTGTGGAGCAAGGAGGAGCATGTAAGAAAGCCCATCACCAGACAGACATGTGAATATGGAGTTTGAGAGAGAAAATATGGCAAAGTGCCAGTACTTAAAAGAACACATGATGTCTTCTAGTCCATGGATGCCTGGGGCAGCGTTAATGGGTTATGGAAAGGCCACTATGCCAGTAAGGGCTATCGTCAAAACTGGATTCAATTTAGCAGTAACACAGTACCTAAACATTATGGTCATTTTTGAGCACAACTTTACATAGAGTCAAAGACAAGATCATTATTCCAAAACCTCTTTAGAAAACAATACTGCCTGATTAGAAAAGAAGATAGCATTTTTATTATTTTAAATCAGTCTTCAGATACAGTTTAGGCTTCTCATCTTTCCCAACTCGTACCCTATCTACAATTCTATGTGAATAACATATCTTGAGATCTGTATTAAGTGACTACCTGCTTGACCCATCTCAGAAAGCCTGTCATGGACATTCAGGGTCCATACTAGTTCTTAAAGGTGACAGTAGCTCACTTTTATAGGAACATAGATCCTTAGTAAAACCAAACCTCTCCCAAGACAGCTGGTACTTCTGGTACTCATCTGATCTCCAGGGAGAAGAAAGAAGTTTTCTTGTTGTGAAGATATGTCAGACATAACAGAAATCTTGCATATATTAGAATTCCATTCCTAGAGATAAACCTTAAAACCATTCATTAGTTTTTTTTAAATTTTCTTTTCTTTTCAGTGTTCCAGCATTCATTGTTTATGCACCACACCCAGTGCTCCATGTAATACGTGCCCTCCTTAATACTCACCACCAGGCTCACAAAACCCTCCACCCACCTCCCCTCTGAAACCCTCAGTTTGTTTCTCAGAGTCCACAGTCTCTCATTGTTCATATCCCCCTCTGATTTCCCCCAACTCACTTCATTAGTTTTTATCTTCATACTTTGTCCCTTTTTGTTGCACTGCAGGTTCTTTATGACAAAAGGGCTTCCATAGTCTAGAAGCCCACTGTTAGAGCCCTTCGCTATAAATGCCAAGCAAGTGGAAGAAAGTGAAAAATGAGATCTTCCAGAACTTTTTAACATTGTTATTTGACATGAAATAACACAGATTCAGGCTGTTTGCATCATCGTCTAATGGTATACCTCTTTCCCCACCCCCGCTGGAATAGACGTTTCTCCTGTGGAATCTCAGAGCCACAAGACCCCAAAGAGATGACTTAACCCAGATGGACCATGTGTCACTCGGGCCTCAAGAAGGTCAAGACCAGCTGCCTGGGTTTGAATTTCGGTTCAACCTCTGACTCATTGTGTGAGTGTGGACGTCTGACTTGCTCTTGCTATACATAACCCAGTGTCTTCATCCAGACGACAGGGATAATACTGGTGCCTATCCCTTTGGTTGTTGGCAGAGTTGAACAAGTAAACAAGTGCATGGCACTCACGTGGTGGAGTTCGCTGCAATCTCTGTCATAAATTTAAATATCATTCGTGCCTCACTTAACTACCGATTTATATCTACGGCATCTCTTCCAGTAATTTTCTGGAGCTCTGGGGTAGCTTTTTGGCCTATGGCTTGCTTCATTTTCCTTGGGAGTGTGTGTTGTGCAGAATGTAAGTGTGGCTACTGAAATGAAATATATCACAAGGTCCAGAAACAGCCGCTCATGTGTAGTGTTCACTATTCCAAGAGATAGTTGGTCAAATTCCCCTGTCAGGGCCAAATTTGGCTCTTTAACATCATTAATAAGAAGTCTGCTGACAAAATATGGCTAAGGCAGGAGTTGGATATTTGTGTAAACACACTCAGCCCCACTCACATGTGGGAGATGGCTTCCAAGAGCTGGAAGGACATCTAAGTATACTCTCTCAAGGAACTGGATCACAAGTCACCAAGAGTGCACCTGTGTGCTCCTATCACCTCCAAGGAGCCTCTGGTCACCTATACTCCCACCACTGCCCTCACATAGGCAGCTCTGGAGAGGACTGAGAAGTGGGAGGGTTTGCTCTCTCCCTCACAACTCCTGGCTCCAGCTCTTCCCAATCTTGGCTGCATCTTACCTTGATGGCACCATAGGAAGGGCCCAGGGTGCTACTTCTCTTCTGATCTTATTTTCCATCCAAACCAACTTGCTTTCTTGCTTGTCCCCTTACGACTCATCACTCATTAAAAATAATCTGATCAACTAAATCTAGTTGCATTGTACTGGGTGTGTGTGCATGTGTCCATGCGTGTGCATGTGTTCGTGTGTGTGTACGTGTGTAGGAGCACAAGGGTGGAGGTCGCAAAGGATGTGAATGGCTGAACTTGTTAAGCTCCCAGACTGAATTTACATTTTAGCAAATGTCAGTGATGCCTTAATCCAAAGAAGAGAATCATGAGGAGTGTCAGGGTGTCTGAATGACTAGGGGAAACTTATTCAAGAAGTTGTTTCTCCTGTCCCTCACACTGCTGTGAGTGTGGGCCCTGGAAATAACATTAGAGATCCAATGGTGCATATCCCAAGTCCAAAGTTCCTGAATGACCTAAGCTCCAGGACTATTGATTAAAAAGCTATAAATGTTTTATTGTTGGAAGGGACTTCAAAGATGGTGGGAGACACATAGTGTCAGAGGTTTGAAGGGCTCCCCGTCTTCTTTGTACAATGACATCACTGAGGAATGTTCCTCAAAGCAATGGTGGCTGTGCTGTCCTGCCCCTGCCTCCCCTCCCACCAATCATCCAGCCCAGGGATGGAAGTCTGAAGACATCATAAGCTTCCTTCTAGCTCTCCATCTCTGGTTAAGGGTCATTTACCTAGATCAACTGGCTTTGAGCCCCAGTTAAGCCACTCACCAACAGCGGGAGTTTGGATAGGTTATTTAATTTCTCATGGGCTCCTGAATCTGTGAATCAGGGATAGTAATATCTAGCCTGCAATGTCATTAGGCCGAGATCACACCTTCCGGGAAACCCCCAGGAGCACTGTAGGCACACTCTGGCCATGTCAGTTTCATCGCCCACATAGTCAATTTCTTCAAGGCAGAGAGGAGTTTCTGGGAGGTTAAGTAACTGACTCCAGATCAACACAAAGATACTTCTGTATATCAGTTGACAGCTTTTTACAAATTATAGTTCATTGATAAAGTTGATTCTCAACAAAGTCCGTTTGCCATCCATGCTCTTTCCAGAGAGACAGAAAGCTTGCTTTGCTCTTCGACGCGTTCTTCCCGGGTCTCGGGGTAGAAGTGAGCTTTCAGGCCGTCAACTTCTACTAAATTATGTCCAACACAAGTATGGTAATTTTGTGACAATTGTTACTCTGCTGGAAGTTGAGATGAGACAACCAAATATATAATTTTCCTGTTTCAACTTTTCTGCACCACATTATTATCTTTAAATAGAAAATAATGTACAAACAAAATAGTTAGGTACTGCCCCCTTCCAACCCCTTTCCTGTGAGGTCCCTTCAAACCTCTCAGTCTTCAAGCTGTCTACAAAGTGCTGCTTTCAAATATTAAGGGCCAAAGATTCAATTGGCCTTCTTTTTCCATCCTTCTGTTATTTACAGGTGCTGATTCTAAATGCAAAAATTCCAATTGACTAGTGTAATTACCCAATTTATATGCACAAAGGTGGGCTGCCACTCACAAAAATTAATGCAGCCCCAAATACATCAGGTGAGGCCAGTTCAAATGTGATTCTCACTTAACACATTCAGACCTGGCCGGGAATTCTTGCTGGCTAAATTATTTTAGTTACGCCGCATCTCTTAATTTCACATCAGTGCCACGACAGGGTTCTCCTCTGAGTGTCCACAGAGGAATCTAGATTTGATCTCGTAGGCCATGGAGAACTCTGGTGAGTCCTTCGGGAAGGTGGTATGACAGAATCCGGATTTTTGCATTATCAATCTGCTAGGGCAGGACAGGGTGATTTGTGGATTCTGTGGCCTGGGGACAGGTGAGGAGGCCATTGTCATTGAAGCAGTGAGTGTGTGGGCTGGGAATGATGGCCCAGAGATATGGAAGGACTACCCACCTGGGGCGTGGTGGGTAGATAAAGAAGGTTGGTGATGGCTCAATACGCAAGTCAGATGACTGCAAGAGTCTCCGACTGCCTAAGAAAATAACTTTAACTAGAGGGAGAGGGGATTTAGGGATTCCTACTAGAGAATAAACAGTGAGCTTGTTAAGGATGTGGTCTGTGATGGCCGGGACCTCATGTCACCATCCTTGTGTTCTATACAGTGTTTTGACCCGAGAGCATGGATGTTCAATAAAAAATTTGGTGGGTAATTGACTTAGTGTCAAGGGAACTTCTGAACAACATAATCATAAGGTAAAGCAGGTCCAGGATGGCTGGTTCAGGATTTTGCTATTAAAGACTTAGAAGACTGAACAACATTAATTCTGTAAGGTGGACTGATCCTAGAAGATAGGCAAAAACAGCACGTTCCAAGGAACGTTTTTCTCAGATAGACTTCTTTTTCATTCTGCTTGTTGGTATGGGTACGGGTGGCTGGCTTTCCCTCACTTCACTGTTTAGGCTGACAGCAAGAGAAAGCAGAGCACAGTGGCTCTAAACCTGGGTTGGGATGGCTGTGTTAGGAGGCCAGAGAGAAACCATTTCACCTGGGAAGCACACGGGTGGAAAATTGTAAAGTTGCACTCATGAAACCCTATGAAAGCAGAACCACCGTCTCCCCTGCACACCACTCGGCATCTGGACAGTGCTCGCGGCTGCCCAGTGATGACAGGGAAGGCTGGCAGCTTGTCAAATGACAGCCAAGTGGATCCCGTGAGCCCTGACGTTACGCAACGCTCACGATCTCCCCTGAGCTGACATGTATTAAAAGCTGCTTGATACCAGAGTAAATTCTATCTTTGGGCCTGGCAAGCTTTTTTAAGCTCTTAAAACTACTTGCCATTTAGGCAGGCAAGAGTCCAAAGATTAAGGCTTGAAATAGCCAGGACTACTGGATTTGCCTTTTGAGTGGCCTGCGAAGAGGACTTTTCTGCTTTTCTTCTCTTTCCTTCGCCTCATCTCTCTCTCTCTATTTCCCTTTTGATTTTCCACCATGTGGGCCTCGTGTCACTCACTTACTCAACAATCTGTATAAATTTAACATCAAACGATTAATGATTTCTCTGCCAAGTTTAAGGAGACAATTACAATAAAACCCCTCTGATATCAATAGCATATTTAAAAGTCTAATTTAACAGGAACATGCTTGGCTTCTTGATTCCTTTTGATTTGCCTTATCTTTGTTCATCAGTTTAGGAGATTTTTCAGCTAGCCTTTTCTGGCTCTCAGTGTACGTGGGCATCCTGGGATCCTTCAAAAGGGAAGCATGGTGATGAGAGAGGGCAATGTACAGAAGGAAGAATGTGCCCTTTCCACTCTGGCAAGCCAGGGATGTGAACATGACTGCTGGTGCTAAGAGCGAGTTCCCAAACTGGCCTGTTTATCTTCACGGGTGGAACCTGAGGAATTTTCTCTATCCCACTTTCCTGATAGGGAAAGTGAATTCCAAACCCGAGGCCAACATTCTGAAGGTTATGGGAAAAATAAATACTTTAGTGTCTGCAAATAATCCTTTCTTGCTACAAGCAAAAATATATCTATTTATAAAATAAAAATTGTTGTGCAAATATTTTTTTAAAGAGAGGCAGTAAAAATGACAAGGTGTTTTATACGAAGGCCTCCAGACCATTATAAATGTTCAGAGTCACTACAAATGCTGTGTTAACCCCAGAGTAAAGGGCTTGTTGTGCCTGAGCTCATCAGTTGCTCGTGGGCTCTGGGAACCGTAGGCACTGAGGAGTTTCCAGCTCGCATCCCAGAAAACGGGAGACCCCATCCTCTCAGTGTGTTTGCTTCAGGCCTCACTCCTGTGCTTCAAAAGGCCTGAGGAAAAGAAGGGAATCGAATGAAATGAGTAGAATCCTGGTGTCACCTCCAGTGCAAAAAATTTCATGGTCGTCTGGAACTGTGTCCTCTTTTTAGGCTCTAACCGGCCAGAAAGAATTTTAGATCTATAAATGGGAAGTTAGATGTCAAATATCCGCTCTTTACTTTCTTTCTTTTCACTTCCTCTTACCCCCCACCTCTTCTCATCTACTTACCTTGCGGACCAAGCCCGGTCTAAGTATGGAAGATTCTCAGTGGACCAAAGTCTGGTTTGGACTATGGCCCATGAGGCAGGGCGGAAAGGTGGCCAGGTCAGGACCTGGGAGTGGAGCCATAAGATGACACCCCCAGGTCCAGGCAGAATGTGATAATTGTCATAAATTATGCATGAAGACAAAGCTGTGGGTGTCCGGAAGAGATCAAGGCCACACTCTGTGGAATTTAAAAAATATGGTGACAAAATTAGGTAGTGCTTAGTGCACAGCAACCTAAGATTCGTTAGCAGTGGCGGACACTGGGCAAAAGAGAACAAAAGAATCACGAAACTTTTCTTGGGAATGATCCTGTTTTTATTTTCATTCTTTTGTGTAGGCCTCTCCCTTAGAAGGTTATAGATATGCGTGCTTTTTATTTCACTAACAGATAAAGTTTTCTTATAGCAAGAAAGGTTGATTTGCAAACATAAAAATATTTTTCTCATAACTTTCAAAGCAGCGGCTTGGGGTTTAGAATTCACTTTCTTCCGTAGGAATAGAGAAAAATTCCTTTTTTCCCTTTGTAATTATAAGTATGAAATAACCGTAAATAAGCATCATCAAGACACCAGCCATTTTGAGCACTTATTTACTTGCCAGGCCCTGGGCAATTCTGCTTCATCTTCCCATTTTACAGATGAGGAAACAGGCTCAAATTGTTGAGTTAACTAGGTCATTATGGACCCTAGAGAAAGGTCCCCAAGAGTCAAACCAGGGCTCTGGGCATGGGTGCCCAAGCACCCCGCCTCATTATGCTGCTGCAGGGGTCACCCCGGGGCTGCTCCCAGGAGACAGTGTGGTGTTAAGACAGCCTTTCCCTATCTTTCTTTCCTGACTCCCCTATCTCTCTCCCCAAAACTATCTCCTACTCATGGGTCGATTCTTGAATTTATCTGTCCCTCCATTGTACTTACAGTGAATTTGTTTCAGGGTTGCGTTTATTTGCTTTTGTTTCTCTGAAAGCAGAGTTTTGATACAGATTTGAGGGAAGAAACGGTAAAAGCTAGAAGCTTGAATGAAGCAGGGCCGGAGGGACAAATGGGAGGAAAGCAGACTTAGAACCCTGAACTCTGAAGGGAAAGTGTTTGGCTTTTCCCCATTTTGTGGAGGGCAAGTTTGTTCCTAATCAGGGGGTACTTTCTCCTGAGTCCACTCTTGAACTTAACACTGATATTTGAGAGATGAAAATGAAAAAAGCAGAAACAAACAAATCAACAACAAAAAAACCCAGAGAACATTTGGATAATAAATTCGGTAACTGCCTTTTCCTTCAGAAATGACAAATTTTTTTTAACCATTTTCAACTTACATATTAATAGTTAACTAATTAATTAATATTGTACATCACAGAGGCAGCTTTAAAATATGCATTAATTTATTAAAATTGAACAGCAACTAATTGTTGCAAATATAGTGAATGGCCTGTAGATATGTTTGCAAAAATCTGCAGATGAATTTCCCCTGATTTTGTGTAACTTTAAAGCAACTCCTCCTGTTTTAAGATGTTCCTCTTGTTCACTTTGCAGGTATTTTTTTTTTTTAAAGATTTTATTTATTTGACAGAGATCACAAGTAGGTGGAAAGGCAGCCAGAGAGAGAGAGGAGGAAGCAGGCTGCCTGCTGAGCAGAGAGCCGGAGGCGGGGCTCGATCCCCGGACCCTGAGATCATGACCTGAGCCAAAGGTAGAGGCTTAACCCACTGAGCCACCCAGGCACCCCACTTTGCAGGTATTTTTATGAAGAATACAAATAAGTGGACATAAGTAAAACATTTGAGAACTATGACTCATTGAGACTGCTACTTTTGCTCTCTGAACTTGAGGGAGCCAGATTGTTTTCATTTTGCTGGCCTTTTTAGAGAAAGGGATATTTGAAACTGCTAAATGTTCTAAAGGTAGTATTATGGGAATAATAACATAAAATTTAAATTTCTGTAGATCTTGAAGTATCTTTATGATAGACTCATAAAAGGCTAGTTTGCCATAATCGAGGTTTACTTTTTTAAAAATAATACAATTAGGAGTTGAGTAAATGTCTTCAGGGAATGCCAAGTGATAAAAGCAGACCTTCATCAATAAAATTGGAAATCTTTTTAAAGATATATTTATATTAACATATATACTAACATATATATTAACATATATACCTGCAATATATGTTCATTGTAAAAATGGAAAAATATAGAAGAATATAAAAAAGAATTTTTTTTTTTTTTTTTTTTTTTTTTTTTTAAGATTTTATTTATTTGTCAGAGAGAGAGAGAGAGAGAGAGAGCAAGCACAGGCAGGCAGAGGCAGAGGGAGAAGCAGGCTCCCTGCCGAGCAAGGAGCCCGATGTGGGACTCGATCCCAGGACGCTGGGATCATGACCCGAGCCGAAGGCAGCCGCTTAACCAACTGAGCCACCCAGGTGTCCCTAAAAAAGAATATTTTGATAGAATTTTTATAATCCCACCACCTTTAAATATTTTGGGCAACTGGCAGAGAAATACACATCCATATAAACAAAGTACATTAACTTCATATTAAATGTACAATTATATGCCCACCTCCTTCCACTTAGTTTTTATCTTAAGCATTTATCATATATTAACTATATATAAGAAACATGATTTTTCTTATGGATATCCCCAAATTAATATTTTTTAAAAGATTTATTTATTTATTTATTTGACAGATAGAGATCACAAGTAGGCAGAGAGGCAGGCAGAGAGAGAGGAAGGGAAGCAGGCTCCCTGCTGAGCAGAAAGCCCGATGCGGGGCTCGATCCCCAGACCCTGGGATCATGACCCGATCCTAAGGCAGAGGTTTTATCCCACTGAACCACCCAGGTACCCCCCAAATTAATATTATTAATACTCCATTATATGACAGGGTTTCCCAATTTTTAGTTAGTATAAAATAACCCTCATTGAGCCATCTTATTATATTTACCTATCTTTACAATTGTATAAGTTTTGGTGTGTAGATGAGTAGACCATTTTCTTGGAATATTGTGTAGTAGCAGAATTACTCGGTCAAAGATTACAATCAGTTTTGCAATCCCAATTTGGCTCCTAGGTCATTTTTTCAAAGTCGTCCATGCCAGCAGCTGCTGATTTGTGGCCAGTTTCCTTTGGCGAGGGTGGACCATCATAATGGGCAATTCCAATTTATGATGGCTATCTTCCCAGCTGGCACATCCAAGTCTCTGTGACTCTGGCAGCAATGGGTTCCATCCAGGGCTTATTCTACCTCCACCTGCCCAGAGTTCATTATGGACCCTAGAGAACAGCCCATTTGTCCACAATGAGCGAAAGAAACAATGGTGGCAGTTGAGATGCCGGCTGGATATGTCAACTTCCGGCAGAAGGCTATGTCTCTCATTCAGTTCCCCAGCTGCCCCTGGAGATCCAAGTGAACGCTCGCTCTCCCTCAAATGTCCTTCTCATCTGGGTGGGGGGAGAATAATGAATGTCTATGAGATGAAGCAATTAATCTTCACAAAAATAAGAACTAACACGGGAAGAGTGTCGGTAGAAGATGATATGTTCTATTTTTGGCAAAATGTGAACATCTATAGATAAATTGCTGTAGTAATCCAGATTTTACCACCTGTGAATTTAATTGAGTCAGTACCTAAGTACCAATTTAAGTAATATGCTTGTTTATAAGTTGGTGCCTGTGATTCATTCTTCCAACAAGAGATAGTGGTTTTCTTTTAATTTTCGAAGTTTACGCAATGGATCTCTTAGGCTAGGCTAGTTTGAAACTTAAAGGAGGGCAGTGACCTGTGGTCGTTGGTCGCTCGGTGCATACATCTATTTTCCCCTGGGTCGCAAAAACATGTAGCCTCTCTGTTTTCAGTTATGAGGTTATTCTCAGGGCTGGAGGGAGCGCCTGCGCCAACAGCTGCTGGCCCCCTAGGCTTCCCTCAAACAGCAGATCTGAGAAGGTGGCTGATGTGGAACCGGAATACTTGACAACACAGACTAGAAAGAGGATATGTTTGGAGGTGAAGCAGTTGGCAATGTCAGTGATAAGAAACTGTGAGGCATTTAATAACACAATTGCACTCAGAACTTGCATGGGAGGCATCCATACCAACAGTGCTGGTTCTCCTCAGCCCAAAGGACTCCACCGTGTCTCTCTCGGTGGCTTAGGTTGGGAGGTAATGGATTCTGATGGTGCAATGGCACTGCCAATGCCTTCTTTAGCCCTCTCTATCCCTGGAGCCCAGCACTTGGCCACGCCACACCGTGACCAGGAATCCATGGAAAGAGCCTTAAAATAACAGATATTTCTCACGGCACCCAGATTTGTGCTAGAAAAAAAATCTTGGGAGAGGAGACTTCCACAACTGATCCCTCAAGCCAGTTTTGTTCCCTCTAGTGAGTGTGTATGTATTAAAATTAAAGTGAGAACATATTTTCTAAAAATATGCCTGTCCCATGTGATCTTTCCATAAAACATGACATAGAAGGTTCTCTTTTGTTGTTGAGGCAGAGTTGCATTGACCTGGAGAGATTCTTCCTTCATTCCTTCCAAGATTTTATGTATTTATTTGAGAGAAAGAGAGCAAGACATAGCACAAGTGGGAAGGAGAAACAGACTCTCCGCTGAATTGAGGGCCTGATGCGGGGCTTGATCCCAGGACCCTGAGATCATGACCTGTGCCAAAGGCAGGTGTGTAACCGACTGAGCCAGCCAGGAGCCCCTGGAGAGATCTTTTCTGTTCTCCTGCCTTTCTGTAAGTGAATGACCAAATCACCCAGCACAGATGAGCTGTCTAGTTTGTTCTTAAAGGGCCCTGTGATAGTATCAGATGTTAGCAAGCGTGGAGGAAATGGGTCTCTAATATGCTGCATCTGTAAGTCGGCACTCTCTGCATTGTTTGTGACAGCAAAAGTTAAAAACAGCCTAGTATCTACAATAAAGGAATAGTTGAAGATGCTGTTGAAATGCACATTACAGGATACTTTGAGAAATGTGTGTCACTGTGCAGGCCATGGAGAGGAGAGATGTATATTTTGGAAATGAAAAATTATAAATATAGAATAATAGGCATAGTAGGATAGCATTTATTATGTATAAATAGAATGCTACCCATCAGATATATGTATTGGTGGTGGTGGTGGTGATGTGTGTGTGTGTGTGTGTGGGTGTGTGTGCACACGTGTGTGTGGGTGTGGAAAAATATAGAGAATATTGACTAGTGCATTGCGTACTTTTCTGAAACCAATTAGGCATAGTAGGGGAGGGTCGGTCTAGGGGAATTTTCTTTATTTGAGATGCTTATAATTTGGATAACTAACATTTATTTATTACTTACATATTTTATTTATGGATGTATTACTTTAATTTTAGTACTTTCAATTTTTATTACTTTTTGATATTATTTTATTGCTTCAGTATATTATTTATTTATTTATTATTTATATATTTTAAAAAGGTAAAGAAGAGCTTTCCAGAGCAAGGCAGACAACAAGTGATCATTATATGTTGTTAAAGATACTGTTAAGAGTGGGCGCCTGCGTGGCTCAGTCAGTTGAGCGTCCCACTTTTCATGTCGGCTCAGGTCATGATTGAGACTTGAGTTGGGCTCCACTCAGCAGGAAGTCTGCAGGAGATTCTCTCTCTCTTCTGACTCCCACCCCTGTTCCTGAGCTCTTGTGCCTCTAAAATGAATAAATAAAATCTTTGCCACATGCACACAAAGGTACTGCTAAATGAGTGAGAGTTTCTCCCACAATCCGCCGGTTAGTTTGTTCCATCCTTGTATCACAGACCTCTGTCCTATTGTCAAGTTGAACTTTTTTTTCCATTTTAGCTTAGCACATGCTTATTTTTTTTTCTGGTTTTGCCCTCCTATTGGGTGTTTTGAAAATTCAAAGAGTATGTGAGTTTCCTGCCAGCCCACCAACAGGCCTTGCTTTCCCTTCTAGGAACTTCTGCTTCTCCCATGGCGGGGAGAAAGTTCTGTGTCTGGATCTCACTGCTGTTGGGTGGTGGTTATGCTCTCTGGGGAACGTGAGCTTTGACTCCTGCTTGGTCTTAATATGAACCCTCACGGACGGGGTCTGTCCACATCTCGTCAACAGAACACAGGAGTAGTCCCTGTTGCTTGAAAGGAAAAAAAAATATTTTCCTTTTTGAAGGTGATTGACCCGGGGGACGAGTGTCCTACTGAAAGTGAGCTGTCAAACCATTCTGAGGACCATTAGTCCTCGGCAGCTCATTACATATCAATACATATGTGCAAATTTAGAGATTTAACAACTCAAGTCAAACATGTCTATCTACCCACGGTGGGGAAAAATGTTCACAGTACATCATGTTAACTGTCGATCCAAGTTCTTTTTAACACGTTAAAACAGCTGTCTTACTTTTCTCACAAGTCAGCAGCCTGCAGAATTCCATTACCTGAGTCAAATTTAACACAATTAAAAGAAAAACAATGTGCTTTACGATGAGGGACAAATAGAAGATCATCGCTATTGGTGGCAAGACGGCCGGGGAGCAGGCTGAATCTATGGGCTAGTACTTATAGTAAAGTTAGGGTGCCCCGGTTTTTAATTCCACTGTTCAGCCCTGTTAGGTTCCTCACATCAAACAATTGATGTTAGTCTCACCCCTGTCCCCACCAATTCAACTACAGCATGATGTTCAAATGAGAGCCAGCATGGACAAGTTCTAGCCTTCCCTTCTTGGGTAATTTCCTGACTTTTAAAAAATGTCTTTCTTAAGTGGTTTCCACCCACACGAATTGATGAAAAGCATACGCTGAACAGAATACAGTACCGGAGAACACCAGAAGAGACAGAATTCTTGTGACTGAAACATTCCTCCGTCTGGCCCTTCACTTCCTACAGGCAGCCCCTGGGCCTCTCCATAAGTGGAAGCTTCGAGAGTCTGCTGTGGAAGCTCCACCCCCCGAGAGCCTGGGCGGGACACTCCGTCCTTGTTCCTACTGAGAGCAAAGGCCACCTCCAGCCTGGGACTGGCCAGATGGGATCCGCTTCCTCACTCGCTCAAGCTAGCCTTGAGAAGACATAAGCCCACCTTTCCCCAGGTCAGGGTCACGTGAGCCCTGAAGGACCCCTGCGCCTTGAGTTTTTCAAGCTCCCCAAGTTACCAACGAGTCAGATTCCTCCTGCTATCAGTTGGAAATATTACGGTTATTTTGTCCGTGTCCTTTAAGATGCTGCGTTATGAACATAGAGCCAATTGTAGGTTCACCAGGTCAGGGAACTTGTGAAACTGTACATTGGAGAACAGAGTTAAGGACCCGAGTTTACACTTTGGAAGTGACATGAGCAGACCATTATGTCCAAATTACCAACAGTGGCTCTGTGTGGAATGTTCTGTCTGTAGAATGGGCAAACAGGAGTGGATCTGCGGCTGGAACAGCCTCTCCTCCACCCCCTATGGTGGGCCCCTGCCTCGACCACACCTTCTCTGCTGGACTGCCTCAGTGGCCTCCTTCTAGGTTTCTGGACTTCTCCTCTCTTGTTATCTGGCCCATGTCTTTCCCCAGTTCTCTTGTGTCACCTACTCAATAGTACTAAAATGATACCTAATACTAGCAAAGAGAGACCCTTTACTACAATCTGCCTTGCCAACTGCTGCAGGACGAATTGTATCCTCCAAAAAGCTTCAAGTTCTATTCCTGATACCTGTGAGTATGATCTTATCTGGAAGTAGGGTCCTTGCCGATGGGGTTAGTTGAGATGAGTTCATACCGGACATAGGGCCGGCCCCTAACCTTAATCTAACGTGACTGGTAGTCTTGGGACAAAAAGAGCCACAGAGACACTCACTCAGAGGGAGGAAGGCCACGTAACGACGGAGACAGAGGTTGGTATGACGTAGCTACAAATGAAGGGACACTCGAGATGGCTGGGAGCCACCAGGAGCCAGCAGAAGCTAGGAGACAGCATGGAGCAGATTCTTCCTCAGAGCCTCCAGAAGGAGTTAACCCTGCTGCCAATTCGATTTTGGACTTCTGACTTCCCGAACGGCGAGGAAGCACATTTCTATGGTTTTAAATTAGCCAGTTTGTGGTAATTTGTTATAGGAAACTAATTCGGCACCCAAGCCCCTCCTCTACCTCCTTCCCCATCCTGACCCCATCAGGATGCTCCACTGTCCTCTGCACACACTAGCCTCTCATCAGCAACCTGTGTCTCAACGGGAGGTTTTGCCTGTTCGTGATCTAACACTGGAGACCACAGAGAATGTACACTCAGAAAAAAAGGCAGTCAGATTCTCTTAGATCATAATGACCTCTGCCTAATGAGGCATTTACTTCCTGGGTGGAGAAACTTAGCTGGTCAGGTAAAAAATCTAGACTAGAAACTAGATAAGTGCAGATGATCTAACATGACATCCATATGTTCTTCCGCCATAGGATTTAAATGTTTATGGTCAGTATTGAATACAAGCACAATCAGAGGAAAAATAAAATGTGAGTAAAATAAAACTGAGTGCCCCAGAGGAAAGCTGTCCTCAGAGGCAGACTGTCTCTGGTCAGGTTTTCTTTCTTTTTTTTTTCCTTTAAAGATTTTATGTATTTATTTGACAGAGATCACAAGTAGGCAGAGAGGCAGGTG
>PISX010012050.1:0-62263 GCA_004024625.1 Mellivora capensis
GAAAATACAGAAAGGGAAATTAGAGAATCGATTCCATTTACTATAGCACCAAGAACCATAAGATACCTGGGAATAAACCTAACCAAAGAGGTAAAGGATCTGTACTCGAGGAACTACAGAACACTCATGAAAGAAATTGAAGAAGACGTAAAAAGATGGAAGACCATTCCATGTTCTTGGATCGGAAGAATAAATGTTGCTAAAATGTCTATACTACCTAGAGCAATCTATACTTTTAATGCCATTCCCATCAAAATTCCACTGGTATTTTTCAAAGAGCTGGAGCAAATAATCCTAAAATTTGTATGGAATCAGAAGAGACCCCGAATCACTAAGGAAATATTGAAAAACAAAAATAAAACTGGTGGCATCTCATTACCTGATCTCAAGCTTTACTAGAAAGCTGTGATCACCAAGACAGCATGGTACTGGCATCAAAAGGGACTTTACAAATTTCTTAAATGCACAAGATCCTCTGCTCCAAACATGAGATTATCCACTTGATCATGTGTCCAGACTAAAAACTTGAACAGGCCATATTTTCATAGCCTGTTTCCCTCTCATAATCTCACTCTTCTGGCCTCACCAATTGTTTCCAAGATGGTGACTACCTTGCATTGCATCATTCAATGGGAGCCACATCCTTCAAGACCCTGTACTTGTTGCCCATGCTGAGGGAGTGGCCTTGGAGGGCACACACTTAATTCCCACAGTGTCACCATGTTCCTCTCTGCTGGTCATTCTTAGCTAACAGCGTATACTTCCTAGATACATGTTTCACAATATCAAATTGTGTCCTCTGGAAGAACAAGGTGCATGATCTGGCTGGACATTGCTGTTCAGGAATAAAACACAGACTGCATTTTTGATGTTTTACAAAAATGGACTCTGGTGATGATTTACAAAGATCTGAGCTCAGTCATCAAAGAAGCACAGCCAAGACAAGGACATAATCTTGCAAGTGGCTGTGTTGAATCATCTAATAAGCACCACCAAGATAAGCATGATCCTACTTTTAAAAATATTGTGTTGTAATGCCTTTCCATAAGATATAGATACTGTGTAGGTTTTTTTTTATTATGTTTTGCTTCACAGCTTTCCTGGCATAGTCATTAGTTGTACACATCATTAATATAGGTATGTCTTTCCAGGAAGGATTATGAAGTTAGAGTATCAGCTGTGAATGTGGTTGCTTCTAGGGAATATCTAGAATAGTTTATCTCCCCTCAACCCAAGTCAGATATAATCATCACATCTACTTGTGGATTTTAAATGCAGTTTCAACAGATCTAAGCTAACAACTATAATAACCAAGAAAACATTCACCATTCTTCCCATAGTAAGGGGGGTGGGGGAAGGCCAGTCATCAAAACAAGGATCTAGAAGAAGACAAAGCACAGGCAGATTGTAGCAGAGCATCCAGCCTAAACAAAATGCCCCTCTCCCCTGCCTCACACAATCCAGTAAAGATCGAGGAACGTCAGGTTATTCATCTCACCTGCACCTGTGGTGATCCCCGGGTCCTGATACTATCACTCCTGGACCATGTGGAAAGGGGAGGCTCAGGATGAAGCAGAGAAGCCTCTGTCTTTGGTCCATATGCACTTCACTGGGCTGATAAAACCAAGAGTTATCATCGAAAACCAGGTTCTGTGTGAATCAGAAAGTTTGGATTCTTTCCCTGAAGGACCGTGACTTATGAAAATTGTCAGTCATCTTTCCTTTTTCTTCTGTGAGTTTTTAATGCCATGGGATTTGGCAGCAACCAAAGGGGGGCTGACAGCCCAGCATGCATGACCTGTGTGGGATGAGTTCAAGTCCTTCTTCATGTTACCATGGTGTGATATTCTTCTGCTTCCTCCTCTTCCAGGAGGAGAATGTGCACCTATTGCCAAGGTCATTTATGATACTTTGTGACAGTGTCCTGATCTTAGAACAGTGCCTTCCAGCCTGGCACAGTTCTTGGTCCTCGGTAGGTCCTCATTCAACAATTGTAGAAATTGGGCAAAATACTTATTTCATGCAAACACAATCCTCAACTATTGATCCTCTGAATCCTTTGCCATGGCATGGGAGTCCAACTTTTTTTCAGTACAGACTTAGAAGATTTTGCTTTATTTGTCATTTCCCAAGTCAGTGTATTATCTGACAGAAGAAAATCTTGATTATTCAGAAGCAGAAATATGTTCTATATGCTTCCCTCTTCTGTAAAAGGACTATAAGAATAGTACTTGTCCTTGGATCATTTTAAGAGTTAAGTAAGTGGAAGCATATGAAGCCACTCATGTACCTTACACAGAATTCATGCCCAGCAAATGTTTGGTTATGATCACTACTTCCACCTCCCACTAACTTACCCCCAATGCACAGGCATTGCCACTCCCATTGATCCCCTCACGTTACTGAGTGTTCATCTAGTGTGAGGACCTGGGCTGCTTCCCACCTACACATCCTCAGTGTCTGTCCCTCTTCTCCTACCCACATGTCAACCTCACTACTGAAATGCCTCTCACCTTTTTTCCTAACTTGGGCACCAAGGCTCTGGCACTCATTGGGACAGTCAATCTTTTATTTTCATGATTAGGTCTCTTATCCCCTTAAAAAGTCTGTGTTCTCTATTAAAAATTGCTAGAAACTGACCAGTCCCTACCATTTCTCATACATATCCTGGTGGGACTATGTCTCATCATTTAAAACCTAGGAAGAAGTAGAGAACCCCATGGTGAAACGGGATGCAGACTTCTCAGGAATAGAGGGACTCACTGCAGAATAGTACATTTATCCCTGCCTCATTTGGTATTTGGTGTTATGATCAGATTAAAGGACTTTACAGATGGAAATTATCCGCACCAAACCCATGTCCTATGTGCCCATACTTTGCATCGTTGTGATTGTAATGCATATAAAATTTTATATTCTGCTTTTTGGCATTAAGTTATTTTGAAAACATTTTCTATACATTGCCTTTGAAATGCTCCTCTGAAAATCTTTGTCTATGGAGATTTTTATTTTGGGGGGGGGGCTACCTATTTTTTCCACACTTGTCTCCTCATTATCCTCTTGTACCCTCAACAATCCCTAATGAATGTTCTTATTTCTCTTCTCCCACAGCCCCTCAAACATGAGAGACTCTACACATTAGTCTCTGTATCTTCTGTCTCTACTTTTCATATTCTTCTTGGACAATATCCACACTGTGGGGTCAGCTGAACCATGTCAAACATGTCTCCGGACCCATCTCTCTTCCAAGCCTCAGCCTCACACTTGTGGTTGCCCTCAGTTGTCCTTTCTGAATCATCCTCCATCCCTGAAGCTTGAGAGCCCTAAAGCTAAATGCATTCCCTTTCCCCATCCTCATTCTGTAGTTGGTTTTTTCTCTCAGTTAATAGATTAATCCCTGCTGGAATGCTTACCACCAGTTCTGACTCTTCCCTCTCCCCACCTTCATGTAAAGTTACACATGTTTCTTGCCCCATCTATTGGGTTTGTCCCCAAACTTGTCATTAAACCTTCACTTTTTCTCCATGACTTACAATCCCTCCTGTACTTATCTACCCCACAGTTTATTCCTAGACCACTGACCTGTTAAATCCATTACAAACCTGAAACCCACTGCAGCTCCTTGTGGAATAAAGTGCAGACTTCTCAGCAGCACATACAAGAGTTTTTGCAACGTGGCTTTGCCTCCTATCTCTGCCCCGCCACACCTGTGAAACCCTAATGCCCAGGACCCATTCAGGAGGAACTCTTGAAGCTGTGGGGCATCTGAGTTCCTTGGTTAACTTAAAAGAACACAGAGACTATTGATTGTTTGAAAGAAATTTAGTCATTATGTTGGGCCCAGCATCCTCCCAAGTTGTAGGAAACATGCAATTTATGGGTCCAGATGCAGCTGAAAGATAGGTTTTTCAAAGTCATAATACTTCAGTTGCTTCCTGTTCCTCTCCATTCCCTGGTCCTACTCCCACTATTCATTCAAGCTAGAAAAGAGACAGAGGAAAAGCTCCTGGTGTTATCTACCAAGGGTCCTTATGCTGCTGATTTCCTGTGGTTTACAGCATCACCATAAGGTTCATATTGCTGGCAGAGAACATCCAGCACATTGGTGTTGGTCTCTCCATATTGGCTTTACATCTTAGACCACTGGGTGTGGTCCAGGCCATCTCCCACCTTGGAATTCCCAGTGCCTAGCAACATGCCTTGATTGCAACAGCCACACAGTAAGTCCTTATCACACTTCTTAAACTTAACTGTTGTGCCTTCATTAACTTTTGCTCAAGGGCATAATCATTTTGACAGCTTTAATTTAATACACAATTTGTAATTTGCATTGACAAAACCATGCACAACCCTTCATTATGATGCAGGTAACAATGAAACAAGATGCTTCAGATCTACCCAACTCTCCTCTATCTGTTAAAATGATGGCTTTAGGGCATCAAGATGAGTTACCTGAAAATCCTGCCAAGGAAATCATCCATTTCAGACATGGACATGATTGGATTTACTAAGAAAGAAAGACAAAAGTGAGGGGTGTCCCAGACGCAGGGGTCTTTAGGGATAGGGACACAGCCTTATTCATTTCCAAGTCTACCTACATGCACAATAAAGTCTTGTTCATGCTCAGTGGGGTCTCATCAAGGTGCTATCCACATTTGTTGATATCGCTGTTGAAAATGTACATTAATGAGTCAGTTTGACTTAGGAACTCAATAAACGTGTCTTCCATGGTCACTTGGAGATGTCCAGAAGTTCTTATGGTCTCCTCTGACCATCCAGAAACTCTTTCTGTAATAGGAGAAAGGAGACATCCAGTTGCTACAAAGAGCCATGCATAAGAGGGCTGGAGTGGATTTTAGGGATTATCAAGTTCAATGTGCCCACTGCAGTCACACGTACATGGACAGATTGCTTCCAAGGGTTCTAGGTGCCATTTTCCAGTTGTGAGAATTGGAACAATTCACATGATCTCTGTGAGCCTCAGTCTCTTCACCGTTAAAGTGGGAATTATGATTCCCATCTTGGCCAGTTATTTTGAAAATTACAAGAGAACCACGTGGGCCTTAATAATGTGACTTTTATTCTTTTTTTCCACTGGAGAGACAGAATCCAAACCTGCCATTCAGAATGCTACAGTGGACAGGGTAAGAGACTGGGCACCATCCTACAAAGGGCTGAACAATGGCTGGGTAGACTAAGCTGCGAGGCCTGTACCAGGACTCCAGCTTGAATGGCACCAGTCCGGCCTTTTGAACAGCTACTTCTTATACAAGGAGATAGATCTTATTCTGGATGTGGGTGGTGCTATGGAGGAACAAGCCAGCTTCCAGGGCACCTGGAAATGAGCACTAAGGCTTCTCAGAGAAGATGCTTGTCAGAGAATGGAGGCTTAGTCACATGGATGACTCTGAACCACGAAATGCAGAGCTTGAAGGCCCAGGAGAGTTGGGAAACAGCCATGGGAGGCGCAGGTAGATAGGGAGGCTGAAGCATATGTTGGGTTTAGAAAATGAAGGGAAATCTGATCTGTGCTGGCCTTGGGAGCTTCCCACTCGAGTTTGAGGGACTGGTGAGCCATGAAAGTCCTTCAAGCTTAGGGGTGGCATGAAGAGGTCTGTGTTTTAGAAATTCCGGAGAGAGAAAGACAGTGTGTGTTCAGTAGGGATTGGGGGCTGCAAGCAGACAGAGCTGCCAGAAAGTGTTAGGGAACCAGAACAGAAAATGCTCGGGAGAGGAGGGCTGCCTGGGTGTGAGCTCCCTGAAGGAAGTGGAGGCTACAGACTTGGGGTGCCCTGGCTGTGGAGTGTGGGGAAGAGACAGGCAGCAAAGAAGAGACCGAGGGTTCTTTGGCTTAGGACTGGCATAAATGGTCCCCAAAGGACAGGGAAGAGAGACTCAGGAGGTGGTAAGGAAGCGATGAGTTCTATTGGAGGCCTGTTGAACTTGAAGGCAGTCTGAGGTCTCCAAACAGAGGTGCTCAGCTGCCATCTGCATCAGGAGACCCACTGACATCCGTGCTGAGGGGACTGGCCCTCCCACGTTCCTGTTGGATTCTGACCACCACCCCCTCTGTTTCCAGTACTTCGTCTTCACCGGGGTGCTTGCCATGGTGACCTGTGCAGTTTTCCTCCGCCTGAACTCTGTCCTGAAGCTGGCTGTGCTGCTGATTATGATCGCCATCTACGCCCTGCTGACCGAGACCATCTACGCGGGCCTCTTTCTGCGCTACGACAACCTGAACCACAGTGGAGAGTAAGTCCTCACCATCACATGCTCGAAAAGGGCTCAACTCCCAGTTGGAAATGGAGCCTTGGGGAAGATGATTGAGGTGGCATCACCAAAACTTGGGGACCGTTGGATATTGACTTCTGTTTCTCAGCTCAGGAGCTCTCTGGCTTCCAATCTAGGCAAAATCCCTTGTTTTCAGTTGTAAAGTTTGGACTGAGTAGTAACTAAAGAGGAGCTCCAGTCTCCTTCCTCTAAACCTAATAATTCATGATTCCTTCCAATTTAACAGTTCTGAGATGCATGAGGTCTGATTATAATTTGGCTGTGACAATATTAATAGTAGCATTGAACACTTACTATGCTCCTTGCCCTGGATTATTTGTGAAATACAGAAAAGTACAAAAAATAATGTCTCACCCTAGATTTCTCGCAACAGAACTGGAAATAAGGTGGAGGGGCCAACACAACTCCAGCGTAGTGAAAGAGAGGGAGAAGAGGTCTGGAGACAAGCATAAGCTGACATGGTATTTTGTGGCCAAATGGGTCATGAGAAAATTGAAAGGAGCCACTCAGGGATACCTGGGTAGCTCAGTTAGTGAAGCGTCTGTCTTCAGCTCAGGTCATGATCCTGGGGTCCCACATGGGATCTAGTCCCATATAGGACTCCCTGCTCAGGAGGGAACCTGATTCTCCTTCTGCCTCAGCCTGCGATTCACCCTGCTTGTGCTCTTTCACTCTCTCAAATAAATAAATAAAATCTTAAAAAAAAAAAAAAGAAAGAAAAAGAAAGGAACCACTCAGTTGAAATATTTTTGAATCTGCAGCGAAGTGAGGAAGAGTGGCTCAGACACAGAAAGGGAGAGAGATTTCTCTCCTGGATCCATCCCTTTCCTGTCTCTCATGAGTCACAGCTCAGGCTCCAGATGACCTTCCTGGTGACAGCCCGTGGTCCCTCACACAGCCCCATGGGGAAGCCAGACCCCACTCCTGCAACATGGAGCTTCACCCAAGCCAGAAGTAGCATAGGCAGTGGCCTCGGGTGTAGGAAGCTTAGAGCTAACTGAGACCATAGTAAGGAGCCCACCAAATGAGAAAAATATGAGGCAAAGATTGTCCAAAAAGCCTCAGAAAATGTGCTGGATACGAATTATATCAACATCTATGAAACAACCCCTGGAAACAAAGTTAATAATGAGTCATATTTACTTCTTCATTTTTTAAAGATTTATTTATTTATTTTAGAAAGAGAAAGAGCACAAGAGTGGGAGGGGCAGAGGGAGAGAAAGAATCTCTAGCAGATTCTGTGCTGAGCATTGAGCCCGATGCTGGGCTCTATGCCATCATGCTGGGATCACAACCTGAGCCAAAATGAAGAGTCAGAGGTTTAATTGACTATGCTACCCAGGTGCCCTTACTTCTGCATTTTAAGAGGATAAAGTATTTCAGATATTTTGCTGATATTCAGATGGTCTCTCATCCCTAGCATTATTCCTTCCTCCTAAAAGCCAACTTCTAATGCACTTACTGTGTATCCTTCCCATCTATGTATTTTATATACATTTAGTGATGTCTATATTATAAATTACTTATAAAATTGTTTTGGCGTCATGCAGTATTGCATTTCTTTGGTGCATCTAGTTTGATGGCCACAGATATAATTCTGCAGACTGCTTTCACAATCGGCAGCTGTAATATGTTCCAATTACATAATATGAACGTACCAAATATATTTATCATTTGACCTATTAATAGACATTCAGGCTGTTAGTAGTTTTCCTTACTTAAAAAATGCTTCAGTGACCATTATCGAAAATGTCTCCCAGAGCTTATATCTAAAAGCACACTCTGGACTGTGAGGTGTTTCTATTTCCCACTTTGTACAGTATTGCCAAATTGCTCTCCACTCTCGATGCACCCCTCTCAAAGCCATCAGAGCCATCTGGTCAGCTCATTGTCTCCCCTCTCACAAGCAATGGTCCTGTTGCTCCTTGTTCCCACCCCCACCCTTGTTAGACTTTCAAATTCTCATCAAACTCATGGGTGTGAATCTCATTTTTCCCATTAGTACTTCCTTGATCATGAGCAAGTTTGTGCATTTTTGTCTGTTTATTAACCATTTGGATTTCCTTTTAAGTGAACTGTCAGGTCATATCCCTTGGCTGGTGTTCTATTAGGCTCTTTGCCTTTTTCTTACTGGACTTGCGAGGGTTCTCTATAAATTCCAGATGCTAATTTTTTTATGTACTTTATGTACATGACCCTGTTTGATCCTCACAGCAACCATCCGAAGAACATGGGCTCAGAAAGGTTAAACAGTTTTCTTGGTGCCCATGGCTAGTAACGAACAGATCTGGAGTCAAGCGGGGGTTGTCCTGGCTTCAAGTCCGCCTTTGTCAATACTGCACACACTTCTTCTAAGTCAAGCTGAAGAATCTCTCACCATATGCCCTGGGTTCAAAGAAAGTCAAAACAGTTTCAAATTAGGTAAAATAGTTAGTGGCAATAGGTGTGGCCATGGCCACACAGAGGGCGAAGAGATGTAGGAACAAAATAAGCCACATTTGTGGTAAGAATAAAATTAAACCAACCAGCCAGAGCTTTGGCTTCAAATCCAGAGTCTGTTGCATTAGGAAGTCACTTCCCATCTCTGGACCTCAGTTTGCCTGTCAGTGAAATGGAATAACTGTCCTCTATCCCAGGGCCACGTGAGGCTCTGATGTGCCTGGTACACAGCAGGAGATCTGTAGCGGTGCATTCCTAGCCTATCCCTCCTTCTTAGGAGAGAAGTTTATTAGTTCTGAATTCTGTTCCGAGGCCTTCGGGGAGAGCTTGTAGTGAAATTGTGAGTAGGGTTGTGAACGTGAATCCAATCCCACGCTCACTGGTGCGAGGTCAGAGTATTTTTCTCAGCTTCTTCCTGATTCAAGGTCAGTTATTGGCGAGTCTCGTATTGTCTCACACTTTGCTATCCACAGAACGAAACTAGTAAGGATCAGAAGAGCTCTTTCAACCTTCTCGTTCGCTGAGTTATACATCAGCAGATCAGTGGCCACTGCGCATCCCATTGGCAGCCACAGCCTGCTCATGCTGTCAGGAGTTAACCAACACTTCATGAGCTCACCTTGGTTCAGCGACACGCTGCCGGTTGTGCCTGGGAGCTAGGTACACCTGTAAGGCAGAGTGTGAAGAACCTTCCACTGGCAGCCTGGCTGCATCTCCAGCAAGATGGCCCCAGTACTTTAGACCAGCATCTCCCAGTCTGCTCAGGAGGCCCTCCATGACAACTGTCCACCGCAGCAGATGATGACTCTGAGTCCAAAACAGGAGGGGAACCCTCTCCCTCAGTATCTTATCAATCCCTGGAGACTCATCTATCTCAGTATGCCTTGTAAGGAAGCACTCTATCACAACAGGTGTAAGTACAGGTTTAGGAGTGAAGGCACTTGGGTTCAAACCCCAGCACTGCCATCAGCCAGCTGTGTGATCCCAAGGGAATTCATGAAAAGTGACAATCCCTCTGAGCACGGCTTTTCTTATCTGTAAAGTGAGAGTAACAACACGTCCTATGTTGTAGGAGTATCCAAGAGATCAAATGTGATTATGGAAACTTAGCATAATGCCTGGAACAGAACAAGCACTTGATTGATACTAACAATTATTATCCCACATGCACCCTCCATGCCATAATGCTGCTGTCCTTGAAAGAGCCTCATTCTCATCTCTGGGCTACTGTCACCTAACTGATCTCTCAGCCTCTACTCTTGATGCATCCTGCTCAAAACCATCAGAGACATCTGGTCAACTCATTATCCTTCTTAAAACCCAGAAGGGGCTCCAAGGCACTTGGGTTACTCAGTCGGTTGAGCTTCCGACTCTTGATTTTGGCTCAGGTCATGATCTCAGGGTCATGAGATCAAGCCCTGCACCAGTCTCTGAACTCAGCTAGGAGTCTGCTTGCAATTCTGTCTCTTCCTCTGCCTCTCCCTCCCACCCCCTGATCGTTCTCTCTTTTTTTCTAAAAATAAATAAATCTTTAAAAAAATCCCTTAAGGGACTCTTTATCACCTCTAAGAAGCTAAAATTCAATGTGCTTCTCAAGGACTCCATATGTCTCCCAGTCTGGCCCCCATGACTCTTCCAGTCTTTCCTTCTGCAGTTCCAAAGACCGTCACCTATACATAGTGTTATTACAGACATGGCATATGATCAACACTTAGCAAATGTAGTCATTAGTGTGGGGACAGAATAAAGCATCATTCAAACTGGCTGGCTGGTTTTACGTCTGTGCCACCCAATATCAAGCAAAGTGTTAGAACTTCATTCACATTTTGGTCATTTGACTCTCTTGGAAGTTCTTCAAAGAATCACAGAAGCTACCAGGCAAAAAGAAATTCCTTCTAAACTCAAATCACAGTTCTTTTTGGATATTCCTTGGCCTGGCTGACTTTCTATGCATACTTTGCAATCTTGACTCCAGCTATAATATTTCCAGGTGAAATAGAGCTTAAAGGCTAGGAAACCATTCATAGTAATTTTCTCATACTTTTTCTTCTGATCTAGCCAGCTCTTTATTTTTGGTCAGCCCCTGCTTTCCAGAGGTATGGGTGTTTTCCCTTGAAAGTGTGTTGCAAGTGACACATTGCTGGCCTTCCAAAACTCTTCTACATCACAAAGAAAAGAATGTCAAAAGTGCCTGGGAGAGCAGGCATTCAGGGAGGGCACCCTCAGGAGGAGTTAAATGCAGGATGTCTCCCATTCACATGAAGCTGTGTGAAGGAGGGCTTTGTTTCAAGCATCCCCACCAGGAGCAAGAACAAGCACCAGCAGGTTTCAACCAGCTAGCTAAGTAAGATACATGACCCATACCTAGAGAGCCCATCCTATCTTTTCCTCCTGAAGTCTACCACCCTCGAAGACTCAGCTCCTGTGTTCCCGGAACATCCATCCTGGGTTACTTTCTCTTCCCATGTATTCCCATGGCAACAAGGACGTATTTTTACAATGGAGTGTATTGTGTTATGAACTTATCTATCTGTTTGGTTCTCTCTTTTCCTGGACTGTTTTGAGGACAAAGACAATGTGCCTTCTTCATTTTCTATATCCCAGCATGTGCCTGGCATGCAGTAGTGCTCAGTAATTATGTGCTTTGCTGGAACTATAGACGACAGACACAATAATGAGTATCATCTATTATTAGCGTCTTATCTCCAAGGAAAAGCAGATGGAACTAGGAATTCACAAATTGGAATCTTGTGCCAGCCGATAGACATCCTGGTCCCCTTGGGTTCCCGTATGCACAAGAACTCCCCAAGAGAAAGTACATTTCTGTTCCTGAGTTCTTGTTCTATCTGCAGATCTGGACTGGGCCCACTCTGGATCAGCTGGGAGGGTCTTCGACATAAAGCTAGATGAGATGCTGGTCTTGGCAGTGGGGTTCACGCCCCCATTTCCTGAGCCCAGTGCTACTGCTCATCTCCAGTGAGGAGAGAAAAGGGAAGGCTCGAGACCACCTGGGTGCAGCCATGTCAGCATCCACTCTTCCCCCCCCCCCCCCCCGCCTACATGCTCCATTTCCTCTTTGATGGCACCTTGTGTCTTTAAGCCTCATCAGAGTTAAGTCACTAGTGAGTATATGTGTGCTTTTGGTTGGGAAGCAATAAAACAGAGAGTGATGTGATCCGGTTTTAGTGACACAGAATATTCCAGGAAACATGTTGGAAATAGATGTTGGAGGGCAATGCAGGGGGCTACTGAAAGCCATGGTGGCTGCCCTCAGGTTTTAGAGGTAGAGATGGAGAGAGTGGAGGGACAGGGGATATATTTGGGTGGAAGAGCAGACAGGATTTACATATTGGGGTGGTGAGGACTGAATCCTAGGTTTGTTTTGCATTTGGTTCAAGCATCAGTGTGAGTGGATGATGGGGGCATCTCCTGAGAAGGAGAAAAGGTGGGGGAAGAACAGGAGGTAATGGAAAGCAAGACCCAATGTCCCTACAGATGATTTGTCTAAAATATTTTATTCTCGGTTTTCTTCATTAGTCCCCAGAAGCCTGTCAAGAAGACTTTTTATTTCCACAGACTGCCCGTGTCCATATTCAAAGTCCAATGTTGCTTTTTACAAACGCTTCGCCTCCTGGCTTAGCTTGTCCTGAGAAAGGCTTCGTGCTGCGCTGAAATGAAAGAGAGAAAACATTCAGAACCGAACAAGGGTCTCCCTGGAACTTCTGAATTCCTTGGATGACTGAAAGTCATATCAGTGTTTAAATATAGGCTTGCCCATCTTCAGCTGCCTTCCAGCTTTATCTCTGGGAGAGCCCAGGACAAGCCAGACCAGGGACCCCTCAGCATGTGCCCCAACAAGAACTGTGAATGGAGCGTTTGGTGGGGGTTGGGGGGTGTCAGTCCAGGAGGAGATGACGCACAGGGAACAAAGGTTTTATTAAAAGACATAAGAAATAAAATGGGGATTGTAACAGTGCCTGACTCATAGAATTAATATAAGAATTTTAAACTTAGAAAGAATTAAAATAGTGTCCAAATCATTGAATCAATTTAAGAACCTAAGTGAAAGCAGCTGAAACAGACATAGCCACACCATCAGCACCATGTACCTATCTTTGAAATAGAATAACATCTAAAGAAAAAGGAGGCATCCTGGTCTTCATGTGGATTTTTGTGATGAGAAAGTTTCAAAGCTCTTTGAAGTCTGGAAGTGTTCCACAAAGGGAAAACATTTTTATCAAGTGAGTGCATTGTTGAGATGTTAAGACTCTAGATTCATCCATCAGGTGTGACAAAAGTGATCTCATACCCTGGAGAATCAACTGATTTCTGAATTAGCCTATGTGGAAACCTTCAGACAGCAGCCCCTATCACCTAGTGGGTGCTCAAGAAATATTCCCTCCTTTCTGTCTACCCAGCTTCTTTCTGAACCTGGACTGCTAATGAGTCTCCTTGGGGTCCCTCGATGGTTGTAAACTAGCCTTTCTTCTTGTAACCTTTCCTTTCTTCTTCCAACAGAGATTTCCTGGGGACCAAGGAGGCATCACTGTTGCTGATGGCCATGTTCCTCCTTGCTGTGTTCTACCATGGACAGCAGGTAATCCAACACTTTGCTCAAACTCCCCTCTGCTACCTCGCATTTCCCATTGCCCTGAAACCGATCTATGAGTCCTCTACTCTTCCTTGCAGCGAATGACCCATCAGCTGCTTGCAGGAAGTGGTGATTCTTAGTGAACTGGTTCCTAGTAAAGACCACCTAAAAAAAACTAAACTGGAGAAGATGATTTGGCAAGCCAGGATGTTTTAATGCCTTTCAGGTATATCTCTTTCAAAGAGATCATTGTTATGAAAAACAAACAAACAAATAAAAACTTACCATTTCTGCCTGAGGCAAACCGGGATTTCTCCCATTTCCATTATTGCCTGCATGGAGTCATTCCTGGAGAAGTTGTGTGCTAGGCTAGGAATCATGCAGGTGAGAGGATCAGCAGAGCCAGGGTCCTAGTCTAGCCTCTGATGCTCCATTTGTGGTCTTAAGCAAGTCACCCATCTCCCTGAACATAGAGGTCTTCCTCCGGTGTGAAATAGGATAGTAACACCTGGATGCGTCCGTTTCGGAGAATTGTCTGAGATTATCATGTGCACCGTTTTGCACACTGCCTTATGTAAGTCACAAGCAGATAAAGGGCCTAAAGCATATCAGTGCCACCTCCCTATGAACCACTATCAGCCAGCATCTGGGGTGGGCACTGTGGTGGGCTCCGTCTAAAACCCCATCCCTGAGCCCAAAGGTTCTAGTCTCCCAGAGGACCTGCTATGTGGGGATCAGGCTGTCCAAGGACTTTAAGAGTCATTGGGGCAAGAATTTATTCCGCATGGGAGTGCAATACCAGACTTGGCCCCAGGCGGCTTACCTGCTGTGGTCAGTAGGACATCTCCATGCAGACCCAGACCATGACTGCTGTGGTATTCATCAGCCGGGGAGATTTTCTCTCCCTGGTGGAACCAGCCCCTGCCAGCTTGCCTGCCCTGCCCTGGATCCCAGTTCATCTTTCTTTGGTCTACATCCACTTCAAAAAAAGTAACCAGAAGAGGAGAAAAACAAAACAGAAGACTCAACTAGGGCAGAAATAGAAACATAGCACTGAGAAATCACCATGGAAACAGGGAGGTAATCAACCCTGAGAAACCCTGAAACAGCCCCAATCCCCAAGAACCTAGAAATACATACGAAGTAATGTGTAATAAGGGGGGTGGCAACATGTAGCTAAGGGGGAGAAAGACAAATATAAAGACTTGAGAGGGGGAAGTGTTAGTGTGTATCAAGTTCTAGCTCTGTGCCTCTGTTATCTGGTATCATCCTTGTGATGATCCTTGTGATTACCAGATTGGTAATTCTTGGCAGTCTGTTTTACAGATGAAGAAAGTCATGCTACTCATCTAGTCAGTGGGGAGAACCCAATTCAAACCCAGATTTTTCTCCAAAGCCCACCCTTTCCACTTCTCCGGACTGGAGAAAGAAACAAGTTCACGAGCCAACACAATGGTCCCAGGCACTCAATCTTGCAGTGTGACTTTGATTTGGTTTTAAATTTGAGCTGAATTCATGGCAAAATAATAAGGCAAAGTCAAAAACTAGCCATTTCCAGAATTCCTGTATTTAGGTATTTCTAGCTCTCTGTTAGAGCTGGGGTCATTTCTTCCATGTCTTGATGGCTTCTGATTACAGAGGAAAACCCCTTAGTCTGACATGCAAACAGCAATCCATAAGAAGGCTATGAAGATGAAATCAGACAAGGCAATCCTACAGAGAAACATACCCACCCTCCATCCCCCAGGTTTGAAACTGATGAATGAGCAACCCCCCCTCCAAGATAACTGAGAGCAAGTTCAGAGTGAGGGAGCTCATTCCACAATAGGATGTACCTTTCTCCTCTGTCAGCTTAAGGAATTATCTTGTGCCCTGGCAATGTCCCTTCCCCAATACCCTTTTAACATTCTGATTTAATTTGTTCTGTGTTCCATTTGTCCTGGGAAACAGACAACCTAACCATGTTAAGATTATTTGTAAAGTAAGGGTATATTTGTGCATAGGGAGGATCCAAGTGCTTAAGTGATATCTGATATGTCCCCTTCCTCTTTTTAACTTTCAAAAGGCTCTAAAATTACATAATCACATCCCATAATGGTAGCAGTTACAGGTTAATTGGCTTTCTAGTGGGGGAGAACTACTCACACCCCAACTCTGCCACTTAGTGGCTATGGGACCTTCAGCAATTTACTTAACTTTCTGAGTTTCAATTTTCTTACCTATGAAACGGGTATGCTAGTAACGGCCTTACCTCATAGGGTCATTATAAGATTGGATGAGAATATAATTGTAATGTACTAATCCCAGTGTTTGCACATAGAATAGGTTTTCAAAAATCATAAGCTATGAATGCTTTACTTTGAAAACAGGCCTCTGAGGTAAACGGGGAAAGTATTTTTATGCATCTGGTCCCAAGTCACCAAGGTCATAAAGCCAACAAGGAACACCAGGTAGAAACTGGAATCCAAAACTTCTGGGTCTATTCTTTCCCCACCATGTGCCCCTGCCTCTCTTTATGAGAGGGGTCTTTCTGCCTCACTTGCATCACTTCTGTGTCAGGCTCCTATTTCTCTGAACCAAGTCTGACTATTCCTGGGGTCTGCTACCTTCCTCCACCAGTTTCTCTTTTTGTGACTCAGGGGCCCTCAATTTTTTAAAGGTTGGGTAATGCCCATGGATGCCTGGTACACAGCTACAGCCCGGTGGGAGCATGTGTAATGAGATATCTCCAGAGGGATGGAGATAGTTATGTAACTGAACACTTGGGAAATTTCATCTTGTACACATGTCTAAGTGCTATGCCATCCCTTCCTCCTCCCCCAAGGCAGGTGAACGTTCTAAACACTGGAGAGAGAGAGCAGTCAGGTGCCTGCCACCTCACCTGGTTCACCGGCAACCCTGAGGTGTGGGCTTCGCTTCAGGGGCTCTGTTTATAGGAGAGGAAGCCACCTCTGTACATGGGGACAGAGATTAATGAGGTCTCCTCTTACTTCCGGGTCAGATAAAGAGAGATACCAAGACTGCGTGGTATAGAAGGAAACACCCAAGCACTGGAACCAAATATTCTTTTTCTTTTCATTCTTTTTATATTTATTTATTTATTTTGCAAGATACTAAGAGAGGGTGTGGGGAGCGTGGTGCAGGGAGAGGGAGAGAGAGAATTTCAAGCAGGCTCTACATCCAGCATGGAGCCTGACGTAGGGCTCCATCTCATGACCCTGAGATCATGACCTGAGGTGAAATCAAGAGTCAGATGCTTAACTGACTGAGCCACCCAGGTGCCCCTGAAACCAAATGGTCTTAAATTTGAATCTCAGCAATGTTACTGGAAGGATGGATGACATTGAGAAACTCAAGCCCCTAGAGCAGCCCTATCTTTACCTACAAAATGAGAGGGATAAAAGTTCTCTACGAGGAGTTGGAGAATGGCTGCATGAGGTCAAGTACGTATAATGCAGGGGTTAAGTCATAGCTTGGCATCAGAATGTCCTGATTTCAGAGCCAATCTCTGCTTGTGAGCCCTTGGGCAGTTGACTTTGCCTTAGTGTGACTCCATTTCTTCACCTGTGAAATGGGAATAACAAAATACCCACCTTGTTGAGTCATATGACTGGATGAGCTTCAGCAGAGGATGTGCTGAGAACAGGGCCCAGTCCAGGGCAAGAGCTGGGACAGTGTTAACTCCATTCTGTGCTGAGAGCCTGGCATGAAACTTCTGAACAACATGTGTTGGTTCCCTTGGTACTCTTCTCATAGAGCCAGTTCCCTAATCGTCTGGTGAAAATCAAGAAAGAGATTATACTTCCAAATCCATTACCAGTTCTTGAGCAAATGTGAAGATTTTCACTTTCAAAGCTTCTGTGTGCCTTCTGTGTGCTTTGCCTTGCTGTGCACGACTGCTCTAACCACTGTGCTGAAATGCTCTTTGCTTAACGTGTTCCTCTGTCTTTTGTTCTCGCTTCACCACTGAGCTGAGAGCAAATCATCTTTGTATGCCAAGCACCGTGCACATAGTAGCTGCACAATACACTAGATTTTTAGCAAACTGGAAGGGCCTACTTTCCTCCCCCCCAGAGATTAAATAATAGACGATGCCTGCCTGCATGAGATTTGTTTTGTCAAGAGTCAGAGCTGTCCTTGAATTAGAGTCTCCGTATGGACATGCCTTCAATGCAGTGACCAGCCATTGCCTGGCTGACATGCAAAGTGCATTCTTAACTTGTAACTGGAAAATCCTGGATGAAATCAACTGCAGGACTCCAGATTTCCCTACCTGTGTTTCCGAGCTGAATTCAACTAGATGAAAGGTTCTCAATAGAAAATACATAAAAAATTATCTCCTGCTTCGACCAAGCATGTACCTTTAAGGAAGATAACCAAACATTTCATTTGGGTAAGAAAATACTGTCATGAAACTTGACAAATTAAAATTCAATGCTCTTGAATCTTGAAGGAAAAAAGCTAATGCACAGCCTTCATCTGATCTTATCTCCTGCTGCCTTAAGTTGCAGTAGTACCTTATAAATCTATAATTCAGGCATTTCAGGATTTTTTTGCATGCATCGTGTAATTTGGCCCATATAATAGATCCACATGATAATCTGTACCTCTTGAACTACACATCATGGAGATGATTATCCTTATTTTTTTTAGAAGGGGAACCAAAACACAAGAAGTGGAATGACTTTCCCAAGTTCACACAGCAAAACAGTCAAGACTAGCATTCTCTTCTGCAACCCGTGGCCCCTAATCATTTTTTGTTCCTATGGAAAATCTCAAACATATATAAAAGTTTATGAAATGCGTAGTAGTCTCACAGCTTCAACAATCATTAGCTCTTGTGTCTTTTCTCACCTACCTCCCTATTCATTTTGCTCATCACTCCTTCCCAATTATTTTGAAGCAAATTCCAGATGTCCTGTCATTTCATCTGCAAATGCTTCAGTATGTATCCAATCAGGATTTTAACCTAATCACAATGCTATTAGACACTTTTAAAAAGAAAATGGTGTCTCTTTAACATTGTCAAGCCTCTAGGCACTGTTTCAATTTCTTAATTGGCTCATAATTTTATTTTTAAGTTTGTTTATGTGATTTGGGTCACAAATACATAAATAAAGTCCGTGTGTTGCCATTGGTTGATACCTCTTAAGTCTGTTAATTTATAAGATTACTCTCCATGTTTTCTTTCCGGCAACATTTTGTGAGAGTCGTCCGACTTCTTTTTTTTTTTTTTTTTTTTTTTTAATTTCTTTTCAGCGTAACAGAATTCATAGTTTTACCCACACCCAGTGCTCCATGCAATGTGTGCCCTCCACAATACCACCACCTGGCTCCCCCAACCTCCCACCCCCCGCCCCTTCAAAACCCTCAGGTTGTTTTTCAGAGTCCATAGTCTCTCATGGTTCATCTCCCCCTCCAATTTCCCTCAACTCCTCCGACTTCTATAATGCTTCCCAGTTTCGACTTTGTTGATTGCATCTCTCGGGGGCTTTTAACGCATTCCTCTGCCCATTGTTTTTCCTGTATTGGTAGTTATGTTTAGAAACTTGATGAGAAAAAAAATATGTTGTTGGCTTGTTTTGTGAGTTACTTTTAACAGCCATGTAATATCTGCTTATCTTTTTTTTTCCTATTAGCAGCTGGCCATTGATAAGAATAGCCTCTATTCATTAATTCTATAGGTGGTGATAGCTCAATTCTATCCATAGTCCATAAGTCATTAGCCAGAATACAGTTTGAAGAAGAACTTACTCCTCCAGGGATAGCTCATAAGGCAAAGGCAGGATATATGCTTAATTCTTTCCCTGTAACTGCATTCCCTGTAAGTTTCCCAGTCAGTCTGTCCCCAAGCACCATCCAAAGATGATCAGTGCGGTCGTGTGTCTTAAGTGTCATTGAGAACTGATGCATGCTACCATAGTCCCTGTGTTTCAATCCGTTGCAATCACTATCCTTATTAAAGCTTGATTTGTCACCTCTTTGACACAGGGGAGCCTGTTCACACAACCCCCATCATCTCTGGGGATGTTCTTACTTTCTGATGTGAAAAAATGGTCCAGGCGCGTACGTTTCCTTCCCTAAACTTCTGCGATTTATGAAAGAGTGTGAGGTCATTTTTGTTAAGAATTGATGTTTTGAAACCACAATCTAGACAATGGGAGTGTCTGCTACTACTAGATTTTCATTATTTCTAGGCTTTTTTATCAGTGGGCCAAGGTAGGAAATATGTACATACCATGAGTTCATAGTGGTACTTATTGACTTTTGGCTTAGACCCATCAATTTTAGATACGCATCTCCTTTTTCCCTTCCCAGAAATACCAGGTCTCAGTGACACCAATACAATTACCTATTTGCTTTATCCTGCAATTCACTTCCAGGAGTCTAAGAGTAATGATAGACACTACCACCAACAATACAATTGCTATAAATGGTTTTGAGATTCTTTCTGAGTTCTTTTTATCCTCAGAATATTTCCTTCTACAAATGGGTCATCAAATTATTGTGTTAAAGACATTTGGAATGCCTCCTCTTGGTGTGGTTATATGCATATGTGCATATGGAAATATTCATTTGTTTGTCTTCTGTCTGTTTGGTATTTTTTACAGAGTTTTTCTAAACATCTGTTTAGTTTTGTACTTAAGTAAAATGTTTCCATGATTCAACAGCCAAGTTTATAAAACAAGATTTAATTTTAAAACTTTAAATTCTATCCCTATTTCTCCACTCTATTCTCTCCCTTCCTCATCTCTTCGGTAACGAGTTTTTATGTTTGACCTTTTATTCTTCTATTTTTCAATAAATAAAGAAATATATACATGTGGACAGAGAGAGAAGTCTATGCCCCCTTTTTTATTTTTTAATTATTTATTTAAATTCAATTTCGTTTACATATAGTGTATTATTAGTTTAGAGATACATCAGTTGTATAGAACACCCAGTGCTCATTACATCATTCTTCATGCCCATCCCCCAATTACCTCATCCCCCCAACCCACCTCCCCTCCAGCAATCCTCAGTTTATTTCCTATAGTCTAGCATCTCTTAAAGTTTGCCTCTCTATATATTTTCATCTTATTTTATTTTTCCTTCCCTTCCCATACTTTCATCCGTCTTGCTTCTTAAACTCCACATATGAGTGATATCATATGGTATTTGTCATTCTCTGATTGACTTCTGTCACTTAGCTTAATCCCCTCCAGTTCCATCCATGACATAGATAATCCTTTTTTAGGTCAAAGGTGGAATATTCTACATGCTTTTCTCTACCTTGGAGACTAGTTCATCAAAGTATAGAGTAATAGTTTTCCTTTCTTTTTTCTTCCTTGTAGTCATATACAATAGTTTCTTCAGCCAACAAAATGAGCACCTGGGTTGTTTCCAGCTTTTGCTATTACAAATTCCGCTGAAGGGGTAATCTTCTGCCTCTGTCTTTCCATATTTTTACCATCCACTGAGATTTTCATGTAAGACAAAGAAAAGAAACTAGCTGAATGTTTTAAACCCTTGAATTCAGGGCATCTCATCACGTGTTTGGCCATTTCAACAGTTAAAAAGACTTGGCAATAGGGACGCCTGGGTGGCTCAGTCAGTTAAGAATCTGCTTTGGATTCAGGTCATGATCTCAGAGTCCTGAGATTAAGCCCCGCATCAGGCTCCTTGCTCAGCAGGGAGCCTGCTTCTCTCTCTGCCCCTCCCTCTGCTTGTGCTCTCTCTCTCTCTCTGTCTCTGACAAATAAATGAATAAAATCTTTTTTTAAGATTTTATTTATTTATTTCACAGATAGAGTTCACAAGTCAGACAGAGATCACAAGCAGGCAGAGAGGCAGGCAGAGAGAGAGAGGAGGAAGCAGGCTCCCTGCTGAGCAGAGAGCCCGATGTGGGGCTCTATCCCAGGACCCTGGGATCATGACCTGAGCCGAAGGCAGAGGCTTTAACCCACTGAGCCACCCAGGTGCCCCTAAATGAATAAATTCTTTTAAAAAAAAAGAGTTGGAAATAATGGTATCCCCAAACTGTGGTAAATATGGTTTACGAGGTCCTTTAAAAGGAAGCTGTCTGCTCTCCAGTGCAGAAAAACTAAGACAAGGGAAAGCTAATAATGTGCACTGAGGACCTACTATGAGCCATGTGCCCTCTCTGTAACCCCCTAAATAATACTTCTTCCAGTCCCACGTGCTCATGGGTGTTCATCCCAGTTGTAGAGATAAAGAATCTGTGAAGTCACGAGTCCAGGTTACAACATTTGAATGTGGGACCGGGACCCTGAGCCACATCTGTCTCTCAACTTAAAATCCACGATCCTTTCATTCACTTCTTCTCCTTGCCTCGTGATGAAGAGCTCAGACTCTGGAGTTCGTTCCAGCGCTGGCTTCCCCACTCACTAGTGTGCGATTTTGGTCAAGTCACTCAACCCTGCTCGCTTTGATTTTCTCATCTATAAGATAAGGGTTGATAATGACACCTCCCTATCAGGGTTGTTGTGTGATGAAGGGAACGAATGGATGTTTATTGTTTCGAATAATAGCTGGTATGTAGCAAGCACCATCTATGTGTTGGCCGGCTTTATTATCAGAATTTACTTGTGGAGTCCACACATACTGATGGAGTACCTCCCTTGTGCCTGGCATGGTGCTCATGGTAAGGAGATCATTGAGCCGGTAAAGGGACTCCTGAACTCAACACACCTATTATCTAGTAGGTGACACAGTCATCCCCAGAGAGTCACACAATCACAAAATCACAGGTGTCTTAATGGTAGGACAGGAAGGTCCACAACCCCGTGGAGTCAAATCACCCTCCAATCTCTTGGCATCGGGCAAAATGCCCCCAACATGTTCATCTCAGGCTCTGTTTTGTTTGTGAAGGGTTCCACAGAAACATTCTCCCCCTCCCCCCTGTATGCCTGAGGCTGTACCCCGGGAGCTCACCCATTCCTTCTCTTTCTCTCTCACACACACAGCTGGAGTATACAGCCCGCCTTGACTTCCTTTGGAGAGTACAGGCCAAAGAGGAGATCAATGAGATGAAGGAGCTGAGGGAACACAATGAGAACATGCTCCGGAACATTCTACCCAGCCACGTGGCCCGCCACTTCCTGGAGAAAGACCGAGACAATGAGGTGAGCCCAGGCTTGTCTAGCTGGGAGGAACAATGGTGGTGGGAGGGGTGCAGTTGGACACACTGGTCCCAAGCTCTGGGAGAATCCCACTGTTCTTGCATGAGCACCCAAGAATGGAGACCATGCTACCGCAGAGTGCCAGGCCACCCAGACTGCCTAGCACCGGGAAGTCTATGCAGGGCCTCTCCAGCCTCCGGTACCTCATCTGTAAGATGGACTACCTGTGAGCTCCATCATGAGAATGGATTGAAATTTGAGTTTTACATACGTTTATGCACTTCTTTATGTGTTTCCATGGAGTCAGCTCTCCAGTGTCTTCTCACTCTGTGGGTAAGATGTTACCATTGATGTTACCTGCTGATCAGCTGAAGACATTTGGGTTTGTGAACCTTGCCTGAGGATAGAACAAGGAGAAAGTCCCTCCCCCCAGGGTCCATTTCCTACTCAAGCCACCACAGCAAGATCAGTGGAAGAGAAATAAAGGCAATGAATAAACTGCTGCTTGAACAATCTTGATGTACCAGGACCGTGGAAGTTTCCTGGATGCACATCCAAGCACCACCCACCCTCCTCGACAGATGGAGTTCTCTGGAATGAGCTTCAGGCCTGCTTTTGTCAAGGATCCCTAAGATCAGGGCTTTGTTGCAAGAACTTCTTGACAAATCCAAGAAAGCAAAGAGACTATTGCTGTGCACTCACCACGACCACGAGAAGGAGCAGGTGAAACCCTGGAGCCCTTGGAGGGAAAACCAGCAGAGAAAAGAAAAGAATGAAAAGAAAGCTACTTTTCAATTAAAACACCCAAACAATGCAATATCTGGGACCAGGGGGCAGATATATACTGGCAAGAATATACTGGCTTTAACCTGAAAGGATAAAGGAAAACCACCCAGGATGACGGAAACCACCCAGAGATGCTGAGATCACCAGCTGTGTTCCAAGCCAAACCTCCACTGAGCAAAATAAGTGACAGGTTCAGCCTTAATCATAGAAGACATGTTCAATTCCAATGTCTTGTCATGCTTATTTGCATTTTATTTTTTTATTAACATGTAATGTATTGTTTCAGGGACACAGGTCTGAGATTCATATTTGAGGTTTTAAATACTTAAATGTTCACAGTTGACCAGGATTAACCACAAAATTTTGACATAGCCTAGAGAATGCTCACCCTATTAATAACCATTACAGAACACCTGCTGCATGCCAGGTACTGAGATAGGCAATTGAAATAAATGATCTTTCATTCTAGCTACAGTCTTAAGAGGAGAGTTCATCACCCCACATTATTGACGAGGACTCGGAGCCTCAGAGAGGGCCATGACATGCCTCCCTGTATGTAAGCGATGTTGTAAATCAAATCCAGCCACGAGGATTTCTTGTCTCTGTGCTGCACTGCTCCTACCATGCCTCTGGGGGTTGACAAGACCAGTGTGTATGTGTGTGTGTGTGAGAGAGAGAGAGAGTGAGAGAGACAGACAGACAGACAGAGTAACATGAGAAGGGGTGACACAGGCAGAGGCAGGAATGCTGTAACCTGCGGGATCTCCCAACATCCTGTTTTGTTCTTGTGAGAGGCATCCTTAGCTTCTCTTCTTGCTACAAATCAGAGCTACGATATGAACCTCTGCAAGGTTGGGGTCTGGACATTGTGAGTTTGTAGCCACAGCACTGCTCACGGGTAAGAATGATTATCCCCATTTTGTAGAAGAAAGTGAGGCTCAAGGAAGTAAGAACACAAAGTTAGTGAGTACTGAGCTTGAATTCACACCCACGTCTGTGCAACTGCAGAGCTAAGTCTCACGTTTTGTCCAACATTGCTGTTAGGGCATGAGCGGGAGAGAAGGGGCAGCAGTGACAAGCACTGACTCAAACCATCTGAACACAGGGTGGTGGACAGAGCCTTGCCCCCTGGGACACACTGACCAGTTGGTTATGGCTATGTCCCCCCACAAAATTTCTGGCAGCTTCTGCTAGTCTGCTGGACTTTTGACTTAGATTAGTGCTCACCAACACAGGACAGGGACTTTCTCACAGATGAGGCCCCCTGGGCTGGATCATCAGTGTTGAGTAAGTTATTGCTGAGTCCCAGGAAGCCCACTTGCTCTTTGTAGCTTTTTGAAGACCTGCAGAATGGACACTAATGAGGGCAAGTGTCCTGGGTGGGGCAAAGTGCATACAGCACACATTCTGTCTCTGTCACTCACCAGCTGTGTGACCTAGGGTAGTTTACCCAACCTCTCTGAATTTTTTTCATCAGATTCATGAGGAAATAATTCCTCATAACTTCAGTGTGAGAATCTTGTTGACTTTAGTGTGAGGACTCAATTGAGCAAGAACATATTAAGCGCCCAGCACAGCCTGGTGCAGTGGGTTCAGTATAGAAAGGCTGTGTGGTATTCTCAAAAGTCTGATGCCCTCAGTTCAATCCCATCTCCTCTTCCCACTATCTCTGGAACTGAGCAAGGTATGAATCCCTCTGGACCTCACTTTCCTCACCTACAAAATAACAGTCTTTTGCAACTTAGTCCAATTGCTACAATGTTTCCATGAGTAATTATGCATAAAACATCTAAATGGTGCTTGGCCCATTTTAGGAGCACACTGAGTTGTTGCTATTGTTTTTGATAAAGGTGAGCCATGATTATCTTTTTGTCCCTTTGCAATCCCAATCCTCCACTCACTGCCTCATTCACTCACTCACTCACTCAGCATGTATTTTATTGAGGGAAACCATGTACCAGGTGTTGTTCTGATCCTGGGGATCAAACAGTGAACAAAGAAGAAGAAAACTCCTTGCCAATATGGAGCATGCATTTTCATGGACAGATAGACTTGAATGTGAATAAATATACAGGATGGTGCCCAGGAGTGATTAGTCCTTGGCAGACAGAAGAAGCTGAGTAAGAAAACAGAATAGATGAAGGGGGTGGGGTTGACACTGGAGGGTCTTCTCCAAGGCAGTGATGTTCTCACAGAAACCTGAGGCTACTAATAAAGTCAACTGGTCTCAGACATTGTTCCTCCCCTGCAGCGAGGTGGTTTAACTGAGTATAAGAAACCGAGGACCTGGAACCAGGCAGGCCTAGGTGCCCTGAGCCAAGAATCGACTGAGTCTTCATCCTGATATCTGGGCAGAACAGGGACTGTGCATATGCTCAAAATCCTCTATGAAGCCCAGACCAGAAGACGATAGAACAATAATAGCTTTTCTTTATTCATCAATCCTTCCCCAGTTTACAGTGCTCTTATGTTCTTTGAGCCCAAAATAGCAAGAAACAGATGGCATACTCAAAGCGGTTGACTGGGGAGTGTTGAACAATGGGATTGTCTTTAAAGGTGTAGGCAGGTGGCTGGCACTCTTCCATGCCCCTCCCCAACCCTTCACCTCCTTTATGTGCACGCAAATTCCATCTCTGTTATTAACTAGCTGTGTGACCTAGGCCAGCTTACCCAACCTCTCTGAGTTCCTCATGTGATTCATAGATAATAATACAGACCTTGCTGAGTCAATGTGGGAATTAAGTCAGGGGAGAACACATGAAGTGCCCAATGCAGCCCAGTGCAAGATGGGTTCAGTATAGATAGGCCACCTGGTGCACTTGAAAGGCCACTGCCCTAGATTTGGTTCCTTATAGCCACTTTATTCACCAGTTAACATCAGACAGAGAGGACTTAGCCTCCTCCCACTCCACTCCAATAGAATGCAACAGAATCAAGATCTGAACTCAGGTCCTAGGTCTTGAAGTTTATGCTCTGGGAACCCCAACACCGTGTGTCAAATCAACCATCCATTCAGAAGGACTTACCAGATCCAGTTTCCAGTCCCAGTGATATTTATTCCTAGACATTACCCTGATTATTAGTATTGTTATTGGGGTGCTGGTTGGGGTCCTGGTGTCTGCTTATTAGCATTAATAGCAGCAGTGACAACTTCGCTCTGGAGCCAGACTGCCTGGGCAGAGGGTGAATCCCACCTCTGTCTCTTAACCGCAGGTCTTGGGTAAATTACCTATGGCTACATGCCTCAGTTTCCCTTCAAGTACACCAGGATCTTAACTATATCTAGCTCCTGGGATTGTAAGCACTCAACACGGTGATGTGTGTGCAGCCTTCTGTGTAAGGCTTGTCACACAGGAAGCTCCCCATAGATGTAGCTGACATTATTAGCATTATTTGTGTTATATAAGCAATCGGAACATTCTGGTTGTTGGCAGAGGCTGAGAAAGAAAAACCAAGAAGAGGCTGGGAGAAGCTAGGATTTGTGAGAACACTCAGGCAGATAAATGATTGATGAGAAACCCCTGGAGACCTGCCTTTATATCACAGTGGCATTTATAGATCACCAGGCAGAAGTGGGAGGCAAGCTGGCCCACTGGGTCATTATGGACTGGATTTCAGAAGGCGCTGGTAGAGTTTTCTATTTTCTCTCTGTTTTAAACAGAAAATAGAAATTAATGAGTGTTATGGGCTGAACTCTGTCTCCCACGATTCATATGTTGAAGTCCTAACCCCCAGTACCTCTGAATGCAACTGTATTTAGAGAGAGGATTTTTAAAGGGGTGATTATGTTCCAATGAGGCCATTAGGGAAGGGCCCTAATCTACTCTGATCGTGTCCTTGTAAGAGGAGATTAGGACACACAGGCAGAGGGGAGACCATGTGAGGACATGGGAAGAAGATGGCATCTCCAAGTTAAGGAGAGAGCCCGCAGGAAAAAACAGCCCTGCTGACCCTTGATCTTAGACTTTGTAGCATCTAGAACAGTGAGAGAATCAATTTCTGGGTTTAAACCACCCAGTCTGTGGCACTTTGTGATGGTAGCCTGAACAAATTAACACAATATGTAACAAATGGATTTTTTTGTGCTCTAAATCACAGCCAGTTGGAGGAGTTAGATACAACAGAGAATAAGTCTCCTTCTGCGGTATCACTCCTTCTGGGGGATCACTCCATTGCTCAAGGCCGAGGTGAATGGACAGCCCTTAGAAAGCCAGGTGCCATGGCTCAGGTCCTTGGCCACAATCTGCTCTCCTCACACCCTGCCCGGCCCAACTCATTACAGCGAGTCACCACCAGCCTGTGCTCTTTTGGACAAGGACTCGTGAAAGTATTCACTCAGATTCATCCATGCTTGAAGCCCAAGACTGATTGATCTTGAATCAGGGATACCATTTTTCTCAGACCAAGGGCATGAAAGCCAGAGGAGAAGAGCCCAAGTGTGCAGAGTGGGGAGGGTCCTTGAGGTCTTCCAACCCCAGCTCTTCCACTGCTAATGGTATGATCTAGACAACAGTTTAACTCCTCAATCAATCTCTCTCTCTCTCTCTCTCTCTCTCATTTTCCTTATCTGTAAAGTGGCAATAAGAATCAGTGCCTATTTCACAGGATCATTGCAAAGATTAAATCATTGAATTCATATGAAAGCACTTGGTTAACTTTATTGTTTCCTGCAAAGACCAGGGAGGCATTAATTTCAACAGGTTAGAGCATTTACCTTGTACCAGATGCAAGAGACAGCACGTGTGATAGTGCAGGCCTCCAGAAAATATGAACTGGGTGATTAGAGTGCACTAGGATGAATGGCATGGGGTCCTTGCCTCATAGAATTCACACTAAATGAAGAAACAGACAGTAGGAATCAAAGCATTCAATTGTGAGGGGTGTGTGTGCGCACGTGTGCGTGCACTTCCAAAAGCAGACCTTGAGACAAGGATTTGAGTGAAAGTATTTCACCTGGAGATGGCTCCAGGAAGCCCAGGCAGGCAGGACAGTGAGAAGCAAGAGAAGGGCTAAATGAGGCACTGTCAGACTAGTTACCTCTGTGGGGAACTAGAGCTCAATCCCACTGGGAATTCAGGGACAAGTCAAAAGCATACCTCACAGCTGCCTGGCCCAAGGAGTGAAGGAGCTGAGGACCATAAGGCAATTGCCATCAGTCACTGGTTGAGAGCAGCTCCCCAGGGACATCAATTTCCTGGAGCGGTGAGCCCGCTTCTCACAGGGGCAGAGTGCCCTCTAGTGGTCATAGAAAAGCTCCATGCAAAGCTATGAAAGAGCCCACAGCTGGACTGGAGGGAGAGAAGCGGTCAGTCAGGAAACCTTCTGCATCTACTACGGTACACAGGAGTACAATGCTTCGCTCTTTCTGGAACATGATGTCCGATGCAGGGCGTCACAGGCAATGAGGCTGAAGAGAAAGGTGGAGGAAGGGCATGGTGTTTGAGCTTCATCCTGAGGGCAGTTGTGGGCCACTGGCAGGTGGAGGGTGAGCCCCAAAAAGGCACCCCTGAAGGAGCCAGACATAAGGAACACAAATTTGGCATCACTGAAACAAGGAAAGTCAAGAGACTCATAGTCTTGGGAGGGATGACCCCACTGGCCTCCATAGGTGTCCCAGAAGACATGAAACAATACCCGTGTAGTGATTTTTTTTTTCCACTTTGGCTGGCAGTTTAACCCACTCCAGAGTCACTTCATCTCAGTGTGACGTGTGAATGAACACTGCGAGGGTGGGGAGAGACAATGGAGGGAACTCCCTTGGGAAGTTTGCACAAAGAGAAAGAGAGATGGGTGGGTGGCCACAGGTGTGTTCAGGTTCCAGGACCTGTCATAGTATTCCATATAGGGGACATTTGAAGGCGGGAGGGGTGCAGAGGAGAAAGAGGTGGAGGAAGAGAGGGAATAAAGAAAAAGATCACTGCAGGAGGAAGTTGCTGAAGAAGATAGAAGCAGGAACTGCCAAGACATCCGGTAGAAACATTGACCTTCAGCAGAAGGAAAAGGCATTTTCTGCAACTGAAGCAGAAGGAATGAAAATAAATATGAACATAGACACAAGTATGAGTACTGAAACAGAGCTGGGTCACTGCCAAGAGCCCTAGTTTTTGCCACAGAGGTAAGAGATGAGATCATTTCTTGAAAGGAATCGAGTGGGGAGTGAAGTTAGGGACAATGTGAGGGTTTGGACTTGTTGCTAGCAGAACAGAGAAGGAAACTGACCAAGGACAAAGGATCTGCAGTCAGAACGCGGGGCCCAGCCAAGGCTGGAGACCATGAATTGTCAATGGCCCCAGGACATGTGGCTACCGTGTTGACATGACGGTGTCAGAGCCTCATTCTCTGTCCTCTCCGTGGACCTCTATGTGGGTGCAGGTGCACATGCTCATGGGGGGCAATCACCACAGAACCTCACCTCTGATGACCGTTTCTGGCTCCCTCTGTGTGTCTCCCCATGCAGGAGCTGTACTCTCAATCCTATGATGCCGTCGGGGTGATGTTTGCCTCCATCCCAGGGTTTGCAGACTTTTACTCTCAGACTGAAATGAATAACCAGGGAGTGGAATGCCTGCGCCTGCTGAATGAGATCATTGCTGACTTCGATGAGGTAACTCAAAGACTCAGAAACCTACAGTCCCCAGTGGGCATCACTGTTGTCCTAGCATCATGTTCGCTGTGGCAATAACTTGTACTCACAGAACCACAGGCTGCAGTTTGAACACAAACATGTATTAGCTAATTTAAGTATCGTGTGAGATAAACACCATTGTTTTCCATCTGGGGGATCGAGATCAGAAATCTCAGCAAGGCAGGGCGATCTAACCCAAAGGCAAACAATCATCAAATGGCAAAACCAGCACTTGATTGGAGGCCACTGCTACGCAGACACTGGCATTGCAGAGACTGGGGACTGATGGGGACATTTCTCCATCTCCTCAAACTGCCAGAGATAAAACCATCAATTCACATTTGGTCAAAGACCTAAATACACATATGCACACGTTCCAGATAGTGCTTTCTCCTTTTAGGCTCCATGAGTGTAAAGAACACATGACATAGGGGGATATCTTTATACTGCACTGTATTTACATGAACAGACTTGGCAGGAGTGATCCTTTGCCACCCCAATCTTCTAGCTTCAAGTAGGGCATCATTGTCCATTCATTTGCCCAGGTCTGAGAAGGGAAGTGATTCATCAAGAAAATGTTAAGGAAGAGGCCATGCAAAGATGGGGGTTCAGCAGAGATCTAGCCTCCTAGCCTGATCCCTGGGGAGCTTAGGAGCATAAGTGGCACCACAGAGTTGTCTCACACTGAGGCAAGGGGGCCAAGCGTACACCTATGTTGGTCAGCCATTGGCTGCCCCTTGGTGGAGGAAGTTGCCTCACTTCCCAGGCATTTCCAGCAAGGGGGTTCTCAATGGCTCAAAGCAGTTCTCCAAAAAAGGGTGGAGAAGTGCATTGTCAGCAGCCAGACCTCATGGCATTCTTGAGAATGGCCCCAAAATGGAGATGTGGATGGGGCACCAAGAGCATTTGTGACATCATTCAATATCCTGTCCCTCGATCCCCATGTTCCATTTAGCTACTGAATTCTGTGGGTTCCTTCTTGATGAAGGAAGGTCCACCCCTTCCTCAGCATCAGTACTGCCCTCTTCTTGCTCTTGGCCATCGCACTTCTCCTCTGGATGACTGCGACATTCCCTATCTGCCCTTTCCTGCACCTTACCAAAGCATGACTATCTCTTCACATCCCTTTGAAACCTAAAGCCCATCAGTGGACCCATTTGTCAACTCCTCATAAGGTCACCTGAGGCTTTGTACTTGCCGTCCCTGTACCCTCTCCGGCCTTTCCTCCCACTGCATGCCACCTGGCCCCCTACCCACCATCCAGCTGCTTACAAGCCATTATGCCCACCTGGCTATTCCACTCTCTGCTCTTTCTGCTCCAATATTATGCCATCCTTACCATACTCTGTCCTGTCTCCCTCAATATCATGGCCAACGGAAAACCTAATATTGAACACTCCTTTCAAATATCTTCTCTGGTGCTGACACCTCTTCTAATCTCCTTTCTAGCCACACAAATGTCCTCACTCCTATTTCAATGAAAAACTTATACTCTGAAACTTTCCATCATGGAGCCGGAAACCCTTCAGTGTACAGATCTGTAGCCCCACTAGCCATTAAGATCTGGGGTAGAGGCCCATCTTATTAGTATAGATGTTTACCATGTGTTGCCACAAATGCAAAACAATTTCAATATATAGCATTCAGTTGTTACTTAGCCCTCAACAAAACCCACAGGATAGAAATTAGCTTTTGTTTTATAAAGAAGCAACACTGAGGCTCTGGGACACCAAGAGAGCCCAGGCTTTTGCCACCACTAAGTAGTGCTGTCAGCATTTGAACCCAGGTCCACCATACTGTTTTGGTTTTTAACCATTAACTGGCATTTATGGTCCTAGTTCTGTAGTCAAAAAGGCAACAGTGATCATCTTAGTTGTTCTAGGGATCAAAGTGGGGATCAAGATAAATAAGACATGGTCACTCCTTGTTTCCATAGCCTCACAGTCTAGTGAGGGACAAGAAGACTGAATTACCTTTACTCGGGAAGTCAGCGGTTAAGCGTACTCATACAGAAGGCCTTGCATTGTGGAGAGTGGAGAGTGATTCCATGATAATACTACCTTTATTCCATCTCTTTGTGGCAGGCCATACACTCATAAAGATAGAAAATATACTCCAGTGTAACCTGTTAAGTCCTCATGGACTAGCACTGTGCCTAGAACATAGGAGATGTTCATAACAGATGCTTACCAAGTATTTGCTAAAGGGATAAATCATTCAATCAATCAATTAATTAATGGAGGACATAAACAAGCTGGAAATTAGCAAGTTGAAGATAAACTAGTGTAATCCAAAACATATCTTTAAATTAAAATAATAATAATATAGCTGTATTTTTTTTAAAAACTGGCTGCAGGTTGAGCCATCAGGCAGTTTTATTTTAAACTGTATAGCCCCCTATCTCCAAAAGTACTCAAGGGCATGTTTTTAAATTGTAATGAATAAATATGAACTAAATTTCCTTCTCCATGCCCCAATTTGTAGACACTTGGTGTCTTACAAAAATAAGACAGCGCCCCTAGTGGCAGAGGTGGGGTTTTGCAGAGGGAAGTTGGATTGGCTAGGAGGGGGAAGATTGGTGCTGGAGCTGGGTTTTAGACCAGGAGGAGGAGTGGGGGAGGAACTGGAGGGAAGTGAGAGAAGAGAAGAGGGCAGAGATGAGAGGGAGAATCGAAAAGGAGATGTAAGGGAGGATGTGGAGAAAGGGGAACCCTCTTACACTGCTAGTGGGAATGCAAACCAGTGCAGCAATTCTGGAAGACAATATGGAGTTTCCACAAAAAGCTAAAAACAGATCTGCCCTATGACACAGCAATTACACTAGTAGGTATTTATCCAAAAGATGCAAGCATAGTGATTCAAAGGGGCACTTGCACCCCAATGTTTATAGCAACAATGTCCACCACAATAGCCAAACTATGGAAAGAATCCAATGTCCATTGACTGATGAATATACATATATATATGTATACATATATACATATACATATATACACACACACATACACAATGGGATATTAGCCATCAAAAAGGATGGACTCTTGCCACTTGCAAGGATATAAATGAAACTTAGCATAATACTAAGCAAAATATGTCAGAGAACAACAAATACCATATGACTTCACTCATATGTGGAATTTAAAAAACAAAACATGAACATAGAGGAAGGGAAGGAAAAATAAAATAAGACAAAATCAGAGAGGGGGACAAACCTTAGAGACTCTTAACTCTAGGAAACAAACAGGGTTGCTAGAAGGGAGGTGGGTAAGGGGATTGGTAATTGGGTGAGGAGAATGAAGGAGGTCATATGATATAATGAGCACTGGGTGTTATATGCAACTAATGAATCACAGTATATGTTAATGCAGTATATGTTAACTAATTATAATACAGTATACATTAATTAAATTTTAACTTAAAAAAAATTGTTTTAAAGGAAAGAAGGGGAGGAAAGGGGAAGAAGTAGAAGGGAAGGGGCAGAGGAGGAAGAGGGAAGTCATGCAGTCAGGAGGAAAGTTCCCTGGCCTGCCAACCTTAAGCACTCAGCTTTCCCCACATAGGTCCTCGGGACACCCAGACATGGCTTCTTCCTTTGTGTCAAGAGAGACCCTCCACATTCTGCCCTGGCTAAGCTCCGGCCAGATGCCCTGATGCTGACTTTAGTAATGACGCTGCTCTTCTTGCTGATAAAAGTACCACAGGAATCTGAGAGTGTGTGACACTCTTTCTTGGCTCAGAGCAAAGCAGAACATTGCAAGACTGGGTCTGAAATAACCCCATGTTTGGCCTCCTCACCTCATGGCCCCTGCTTGTTGAAGGTCAAAGTGTGCTCCCACATCTCAGCGCTCCATGCAGATGAGTGAATTAATAAAGGGGTTGATTAGGAACCATGTTATGTCCCCAGATGCTTTTAGCTATATGGCAGATACATTTGCTGCAGGGACATTTGTTGAAATAATGAAGCCTCTTGCTGCCTTCTGATTGACTTCTGAGGAGGAGGCAGCTTTGTCTGAGCCTGAAATTGGCCCGTGGCCAAGTCATTCCAAGAGAAGAGGAAAGAAGAGTCCCTCTTCCCAGTAGGAAGCTGGGCAAGGGGAATTATAAGGAGGCAGAGGGAGGGAGAAGGACAACCGAAGATATGCCAAGATCCCCAAGCTAATATTTTAACAGCCACAGGGCTGCTAAGAGACCAAACCCATTGCGAGGGCAAATGTCAGACGTGATGCCAGGCTAAGGATGGGCAGGCTGCTCCAGCCACTTCCCTTCGTGGGTGCAGTTGGTGGAACCTTCACCAGGGCAGAACAGTGGTTTCACGTTAGCTCAAGAAACAAAAATAATAAACAAAGCATGCCTCAGCTGTGAATCTGGCTACACACAGACACACCAAACCGAATCACAAAAGCACCTGCCAGTGTTTTCCTTGTTTCCCAGAAGAATTTCTCTCCAGCTGGAATTTTTCACATTTTCTTAGTTCCAGATTAATTTTGAGAGGATGCCTGTAGCAAGTGGTGGGTAGAAAACCCATCTCGTCTTCTTTGTCTGACCCACCGGTGGCATGAGCCCCTGAGCATATTATAGGCTTAAAGGGAGACAGAAAGTTGGAGAACCAAAAATTGTATCTAAATCCCTACCAACATAGGGGAAATCAGAGGCTAGAGCTTAGCCCTGGGAGCCAGGGAGGTTTGAGTTTCGAACCTACATCCTCCACCCAGGGCTGCTTCATGGATGTGTGACCTGCATGGGGCAGGTAGTGAGATATAGTCAGAATCTGGATATCTTTGAAGGTGAGCTAAGGATTTCCTGAAGGGTTGGATGTGGCTTATTGTTGGGTCTGTAATCAAAGGAACGAGACTGATACAAAGTGAAGATCAAGCAAAGCTTTATTTTGCGCCAAGCATCGAGAATCAAACTGACCGGTCAGGGCCATCTCTTACAAAGAGGCGACCCCTCCCAGCCTCACAGACTAACTTTTATAGAGGTGGTTGAGCCTGGCTGTACACAGGTGGCCAATGAGATTGTAATACACAGGGAAAACTGCACAGTCATGCTAGGTCAGCAACACACAGAGAAAACTGCACAGTCATGCTAGGTCACACACGGGTGGCCAACTGAATTTCAATTTACCCTAGTAGATATATGCGTGCCCCACTGATTGGATGTCTCCACCTGGCCTGACCAGCCCTTGTATCTGGGCTTTGCAAATAAGTTCCTCTGGGAGGGGCAGGGTCAATCTAAGTTCACTGCATAGACACAGAATGGCTCCCTCTAGCTAAGTAGGACCTTATAGTTATGCCGTTTTTATCCAGAACAGTCGGAAAAGTGGAGACACCGTTACTCAAGACGGCAGGTGGGTAGAGAGGACCAAGGGTATAGTTTTGGGAATGGCAGGCTAGTGATGCCTCTGAGGCCTGTGATGGGGATGTCACTGAGCAACTTTGTGCAGAAAGAGTCTGATGGTCAAGGGAAAACACATACATTTAGAAATCTTCACCAAAGAGATCACAAGGAAGTAAGTTATTTTTTTAAGATTTGTGTTTTTTTTTTAAGGGAATAGAGGGAGGAATAGAGGGAGAGGGAGAGAGGGAATCTTAATCAGACTCCCCACTGATCATGGAGCAGGACACAGGGCTCAATCCCATGACTCTTAGATCATGACCTGAGCAGAAATCAAGAGTTGGCCGCTTAACTGACTGAGCCACCCAGGCACCCCAGGTGAGTTAAAATGGAAAAGAAAAGAGGTATGAGGTATGAGGCCTGAGCCTTGGGGCCGCCGACACTTTGCTAGGAACTAGCAAAGGGGACTGAGGAATTGCCAGTGACATGGAGGAAAAGCCATGAGTGGGCAGAAACCATGTGTTTGGGAAAGGTGTCACAATCCATTGTCAGATCCTGTCAATGGGCCCAGCAGGGTGAGGCCTGTGGTCAGCCAATGGGAAAAGTTGTCACAAGTCCAGACAAGAGTAATGTCACTGTCAAGGCGGGACTCGGGATGCCAGTCTAGAGTGGATTTAAGAAAAGAACAGGGAAGAAGTTGGAGGCAGTGAGGAGAGACAACTCTTTGAGTATTTTTATAGCAAAAGAAATATGGTGTCCACAAGGACTTTTCTTAAGATGGGAAAAAGCCACAGCCCTCTTCTTGCTTCTTTGAACCTACTGTGCATTTTCCCCAATCTCCAGCCATCATTTGTGTTGTCCCCTCTGTCCCGATGCTCCTTCCAATCCTTTCCAGGCTCCAGTTTCCCAGCATACAAAACCATGAACACACCCTAAAAGACCCTTCCTTCCTCACTCTTTTTTTTTTAAGATTTTATTTACCTATTTGTCAGAGAGAGAGATCACAAGTAGGCGGAGAGGCAGGCGGTGGCGGGGGGGGGGCGGGGAGCAGGGAAGCAAGCTCCCCACCGAGCAGAGATCCCAATGTGAGGCTTGATCCCAGGACCCCGGGATCATGACCTGAGCCGAAAGCAGAGGCTTTAACCCACTGAGCCACCCAGGTGCCCCCCCTTCCTCACTCTTAAGTGAAGCTAGAGATCATTTGCTCAGGGAGGCCTCCAGATGTTATCAAAATGCTCCATTCTCCCCGTTCCTACACCCGGTATATTTCCATCATGCACTTTACTAGAATTGAACTGGGGCACATTTTGTGCAATTATTTCTTTAACATGGGGTCCCCGCCCCTGCCTGGGCTTTCAGCCCTCTGATGGACGGCTGGGACCTCCCATCTTGTTCATGAGATATCGCAGAAGCTCAATGGATAGTTGCTGTATTAGTCACTACCATTGCTGTAACAAATCACCACCAATTTAGTGACTTGAAACCACAGAAATTTATTATGTTACAGCTTAGAGGTCAGAAGTCCAAAATGGATCTCACGGTTTAAATCAAGGTGTCAGCGGGACTGTGTTGCTTCTGGAGGTTCAAGGGAGAATCCATGTCATTACAGCTTCTAAAGGCCACCTGCGTTCCTTGCCTTGTGGCTCCTTCCTCCATCTATAGAGCCGGCAGTTACACATCTGACTTCTGCTTCTGCCCCCACATTGCTTTCTCTTACTTTCTTGCCTCCTCCTTTCACTTACAAGGATGCTTGTGATTACTTGGGGGCACACCCAGCTAATCTAGGGAATCTCCCTATCTCAGAATCATTAACTTCATCACATCTACAAAGTCCTTTCTGCCATGGAAGGTAACATATCCTCGGGTTCCAAGGATTAGGACATGGACATCTGTTGGGGAGAGTAGAATGGGAAGCCACAGGAGGGTTTTGCATGGACTGGGGACATGATCTGACTTACTGTGGAATGGCATCACTCTGGCTGCTGGCATGGGTGTGTGGGGGTGAGGGAGGAAGCAGGTAGGTCGTGGTGGTACAAGAACCAAATATAAGCCAACAATGGCTCAGACCAGGATGCTGACAGCAAGTGTTAAGATTCCAAATACATGTTGAAGGTATAGCCAAAAAGATTTGTTGGTGGATCGGGGAACATTTGTGATTTCTTTTTTGAACCAATAAAATAACCATATATTTCAAAGATTCACTGAAACAGATCTACTCCTTAAAGAGTGTCTGGGCACATCCATCGTGACGCCTGGCACTTAGCAGGTGCTCAGTAAACATATGTTGACTGCTGTAAGGCATGCTTCTCAGAGAGAAATTAACTGTCTCAAGGATGCTAAACCAGGCACAGGTAGTCCTCATTGTGAGCCAGGGGCCTGTTTCAGGAAAGCACCCACGTCTTCTGGAAGAATAAACACCAGGACTAACATCATTGCCTGGATCTATTTTAGCTGCTCGGTGAAGACCGGTTCCAAGACATTGAAAAGATTAAGACCATTGGCAGCACCTACATGGCCGTGTCAGGCCTGTCCCCTGAAAAACAGGTAAAGAAACTCCTTGCTCCCAGCCACACTACATGGCAGATGCCTCACTATGGTCGTGCCAGTGAAGACAGTGAGGCCACCATCACCAGGCTGCATGCGGGCTGGTGGGGAGAGACTCTGATGAACGGGATATTCTAGTTGTATGACGTATATTTGCTCCCACAGGCAGTGGGGTCTACTGGATGAAACAATGCTTCTTTACAACTGAGAAACCTCTAGGCTCCATTCTGAAACTTGTTGTTGATTTGATGAACAAAATCAGGGCCACGAAATTACCCTGGGTGTGAGTTAGTCGTGGGTATTACCAAACCCCTGATGCCAGCCTGTTTTCTTATTCTTATGGTATGTTAGAATATTAATAATATCTCTCACTCTGTTGAGGGCTGACTGTGGGCCAGGCACCAGTGTCAAGTAGGAACACTAGCATCTACCTTCCAGCGTTAGTAGATGAGCCCTGAGACTGTGTCAGGCTCCCACGCAAAAGCCTACATGGATAGGAGTCTACGTTACTAGGAAGAAGGAATCCTCATTTTTTCTTCTCATCCTTCCTTCACTTGCTTTCCAACTAAAAACGTAGAAGCATTCCACGAGCACTTACCCGGGAAGACACCCACACTAGTCACTGGATGCACATGCATGGAGCTTTATAGCAGGGTCCACAAGGTACAGTCTACATGCCAGATCTGACCCACCATTTGTTTTTGTCAATAAAACTTTATTGAAACACAGCCATACCCATATATACATAGTTTATCTTTGGCTCCTTTCAAGCTAAAATGGCGGTGTTGAGCAACCATGACAAAGCCTAAAATATTACTACCTGGCCCACCACTGAAATGATTCGATCTGCTCTGCTCTGCTCTGCTCTGGAGGAGCACAAAGTGTTTTCAAATACTCAATCTCATGCAATCCCTGGGAGGCAGTCAGGGCACGTGTGTGAATCCCCATTTTATAGATCAGGAGATTGAGGTTCAGAGAGGCCCTGAGACTTACTCTCCTCTTCCCTCAGGAGTTCCATGAGCAAAGGTCTATATGAAACATCCCTTACACAAATGGTGTGAGTGCTTCAAAGGAAATATACAGATTTCCTAGCACTTAAACACACACACACACACACACACATACACACACACACACACCCTGTAAGTGTATTCAGGAATGCATGGCATGTCAACCCAACAAGTATAGATGTGGGGAAAGGAATATGATGAGCCACGCATATTACATTCGCTTCAGCAAATCTCCCATCATCCTGCATTTCGGGGATGCTGCCAGCTCGAGTGTACAGAGGCTCACATACCTGGTTATCTCCATCTCAGGGGCACACAGGTGGGTTAGGACATAGGACAGGCCCCTGCTGCAGAAAGGTTCATGTTCGCCACAGTGAATGAAGCCTTCTCTCTCCTCTGCTCCAGCAATGTGAAGACAAGTGGGGACATTTGTGCGCCCTGGCCGACTTCTCCCTCGCCCTGACTGAGAGCATACAGGAGATCAACAAGCATTCCTTCAACAATTTTGAACTCCGGATTGGTGAGTAGCCACTGGAGGTGTGGTGAGTGGGGTCCCATAAAGCGGGCTGGCCTGGCTCCATCAAAAACTCCCGTGCCCTGGGCCATGGGAAGCTTTCTCCTGCAAAATGCAGCAGGCTCGGTGTGACCTTGCCAAGGACAGGGACTGCATCAACTCAGGCCAGTCTGGTCTTCTTGTCACTCGGGCTGCCAGAAGCTAGGGAACAGTGCTGGCCTGTGTGCAGAAATACACAGCAAACACTACAAGTTACCTTTCCTCCAAGGTACTTGTGCAGTACCCTACCCACACAAGGCCCTGCTGAGGGAGAAAGATAGTCATCTGTCCTTTCATTATGACTTCATCTCATCTGATGCTGTTGGTCAGTGTGCTGCTCTCCAGTTCTTCTGGATAATGCCCTAAAACAAAAGCAGGATGTGACTCCTAAGTTTGTCAGATGCTATATTGCTCAGGGACAGACAGAAAATCCCTGAGCTTAGAGACATCCAGGAGTAATGCAACAGTACAATGGAAATCATAGAAATGTGACTAGTGACCCTTTATGATGTGTATAACTCGTCAATGTCTTCAGCATCCCTGCTGATTCTCGAAGGCCTCCTCCAGCACAGTGTAAACATCCCTGCTCTAGTCCACATCCTCATTCCATAGTGGGTCAACTCGGGCCCGGAGAAGGGGAGTAATAGCTTATGATCACACAGCCAAATGGCCACTCTGGAAGGGGCTCCAAGACATCGGGATAGATCAATGACATTCTGGTTGCCAGGCTCCAGGCTAACACAGCCTTTGCTGTAGTGTTCAGATTTTAGATGTCCTCTGGCCAGCATACCATCTGACTGACTTAGCTTTCCCTGAGTAGCTTTCAAGAAACAAAGGTCAAGAAATGCCAATATCTGACTTGTCAGAGCTAACAAATGCCACGCACCTTTGTTCACCAAAATAAAAAGAAGTTCTGTTTTATGTTTTGGATCTATGGCTGGGATGCTCGGGGCTTGTTCCCACATGTTCCATCGACCCTATGTGTCCTTTCTGAAATCATTGACTACACACTTGAACAAGGACTAAAAAAGCAGAAGATCAACCTTGAACAAAGCAGGAGATGTCGCTGGGGTCAGGGCTGACCCTTGGTGTGAAATTCAGAGTTCTGGAATCGTTCAGGGATTAGAAGATCATTTTCCTAGCTTCCCTGGGCATCTCAGTTTGTGTCTGGGGTCCACTGAGACTGGTTCTACGACATTGGGCAAGCCATTTGAACCTTCTGAATGTCAGTTTCCTCATGTGCAAGCTGGGCATATTATTTACCCCCACCCATCACCCCCACCTCACGGTAGTAACGTGGAATCAGATGGGGTAATGCCTGTAAGCTGGTCTGCAAATCATAGAGAGATTTCCGTCACTGTAGTTCCCATGTGGTCCAGAAGGTCTGGGTCCCCAATTTCTTAGTCACTTCGATCTGATTTTGTGTAGGGCAGGGAGGGGTTTGCTCTTCCCTCTGCCTGGAATGATCTAACCCAGATATCTGCATGGCTTGTCCTGTCACTCTCTTCAGATGTCCACTCAGAAAGGCCTTTCCTCACTGCCCTCTCCCAGAACGTCCCCTCCCACCTCTCCCTCTCTAACCCAACTGGTTTTTCTTGACAGCCTTTATGATTCATTGATAAATTACATTTTGTTTGTTTGTTTCTGTCTCTCCCCAGTAGAAGGTAAGCTCCATGAGGGCTGAGACTATGTCTCTTTTCCTTTCCACCATATCCCCCATGCCTGGAATAGTGTTGGTCCCGAGCAGGTTTCTAGTCAGTCTGGTAGAATACGTGAGAAATTCTAAGTCTACTAGAAGGAGACAGACATGCCCACCAACATGATTAGTGAAATGCTATCATTCCTAGAAGAAGCCCATGTTGCATAAAAGAGGAGTCCTTGAAACTGTCTTCAAAGACATTTTCCAAATTAACCATGGGATTGGGCAGACATGATAGTCCAAGTCAGGAGATGAGCAGGGATAAAGGCACGGAGGTGCATGAGGGCTGGTAGGTGAGGGCAACTCCAGCACTTTGGGATGGGTACAAGGCAAGGTGAAGGGTGAGAAGGTGAAGGTGAAGGGGAGAGTAGTAGTGAAGGAGGCTGACAAAGCAGGCAAGACCCAGATTCAAGAGGCCCCTGGCTGCGATTCCAAGGTGCATGGGCATCATCCTAGGCCATGGCAGGTGGAGCCATGGCAGGTGTTGAAGTGGGCTGGAGCTTGGTCAGATGCCCTTCAGCAGCGGCGGTATGGAGCATAGTCTGCAGGAAGACAAGACAGGGGATGGGGAAGCCAGTTGGGAGGCCTTTGCCATGAACCGAGGAAATAAAGCTCAGGATCTGAAAGCAGACAGAGAAGGAAAATGCCTACCCAAGCTCTCAGAGCTCTGTAGTAGCAGAGGCTGGAGGACACCCAATATCCTGACTCATGGTCCAGTGCTCTGTCTGTCCCAGCAGCTGAAATAAGTCATTGTCCACGTGAGAATAATAACAGTTTCTTCCTGAGTCCTCCTTGGTTGTCAGGCACCATGCCAAGGCCTTACTTCCATAATCTCAATTCATCTTCTACATTGCAGATGGGAAGAGTGAGGTCCACATAGTCTAAAGAATGGACACTGGCCATATATATAATGAGTGACTGAGGCAGGATCTGGGCCCTACGATGTATCCGCAGGGACGACCCCATCACTGGTTACTGTCCCAGGCAGGGGTGCAACCATCTTAGAGATGTCCCTCTTCTCCCATCTCTCACTCCTTTGGTCGCCTACAGGCATCAGCCATGGCTCCGTGGTAGCTGGCGTTATCGGCGCTAAGAAACCACAGTATGACATTTGGGGCAAAACCGTGAACCTGGCAAGTCGAATGGACAGCACAGGGGTCAGCGGCAGGATCCAAGTCCCTGAAGAGACCTATCTCATCCTGAAGGACCAGGGCTTTGCCTTTGACTACCGAGGGGAGATCTATGTGAAGGGCATCAGTGAACAGGAAGGAAAAATCAAAACGTACTTTCTGCTGGGAAGAGTCCAACCCAATCCGTTCATCCTGCCCCCGAGAAGACTGCCCGGGCAGTACTCCTTGGCCGCAGTCGTCCTGGGCCTTGTCCAGTCTCTCAACAGGCAAAGGCAGAAGCAGCTGCTCAATGAGAACAACAACACGGGGATTATCAAGGGTCATTACAACCGGCGGACTTTGTTGACACCCAGCGGGCCAGAGCCTGGAGCCCAAGCCGAAGGCACCGACAAGTCTGATTTGCCATAAAAGCATTTCCTTTGTGTTTCTTTTTTTTGTATTTCTTTTATATATAAAATAAATATACTAATAAAAAGGTTTAATTTTTTTTAAAACAAGGATGGTTTCGTTAGTCTTTGGCTACACTAAACTGAAGATAGGAGTTGAGTTTCTCTTCCATCACAGAACTTTACTAACCACCTCTTATGTACAAGGTTCTTTGGGAAGCACAGACAAATAAGGCCCAGTTCCTGACATTGAGAGGTTCACAGTTGAGTGTGAAAGAGGGACTTGTAATTAGACATTTGACACACCTGCCTTTTATTGAGCTCCTGTAGTGTGCAGGGCCCAATGCCCAATTCTTTCCATAATGACCTCATGTAATCCCCACAGTCCTTTATACGTCCCTTCAGCCAGCATATACTAAGCACCTACAATGTGCCTCTGATTTCCTAGGCTCCAGAGAAATCCTGGCATAAGTCTCACCCTCATAGAGCTAGCATTCAGGGTGGGGATAATAGATCATATTCTTATAATGGTCTACCTCCAGATAGGGGTAGAGACAATAAAGAAAATCTGGTAGAACAGTAGGGAAAAATAATTGGGGGTCAGGGAGGCTGTTGAGCTGGAATCCACAAGGAAGACTTCTTCGAGGCCTTCATGTTGAAGATTCACTTTAAATGATGGGAAAGGAGCACCCTGGGGGAAAGTGAAGGAGTCAGAAAGACTCAGAAAGGCCCAGAAGTAGGATCAAGCCCACGAGACCTGTTGGAGGAAGAGTGACAAAGTCATGGGTGGGGAAGGATTGCAGGCAGGTTATACCCTCTCCTGAGAAGACAGCAAACTATGATCTTCTCCCCTGACCACAAAGACTCCCAGGAAAACTTTGGGCAGATGAGAGAGCTCAGAAAATTAAAGGATCTTCCCTAGGTCATGTGGTTAGTTGCCGGACTAGGATCAGAATTCTATCGATCAGTCAACACTTTCCTATCAAAGAAAACTCCCACTTTAGTGGCTAAAACACAGATTTCTCTCATTCACATCCATCACACATTGGACGTGTGGTGGTGGTAGGGGGGTGCCTCCATGCCATGATTTCAGGACTTAACTTACCGTTCCTGGGGACGTAGAGCACTCTGCTTGATCCTCGACATCCAGCCAGCTGAAGGGAAGACAGGAAGGAAGGGGCGTGGCTCAGAAGGTCTTAGGCACCCAGCTGGCAGGGCACATTCTTGCTCTGTCATGGGCTGGAGCTCAGTCACTGGCCCCACTCACTGCAGGGGAGGTTAGGGAAAGTGTTCTTCCTGTGTCTACTATGCAAAGGAAAACAAAATATAGTGAGACGCCTTATCTGTTCCATAAAAATCTACACTTCTCTAAGTCCACCTTTGCAAGCCCTGAGCTATTCTGGTAAGTTCTGTGTCGGAAGAATGTACAAGGTTGAAGTAATGGAAGGAAAAGTATGAAATCCCAACCATTCTCTAAATTCTTGCCTCTTAACAGCTGGCCACTTAGAAGAAGCTTAGCTCAGGGGACACGCTGTCAAGGAAATACCTGCCTGATGTATCTCAGGTAAGAGCACCACCCACTCCGGGCCCAGTAGAAGAGAGATTATCATATCCAAAGAAGCCCAAAGCACAGGGGTGGGGACGGGGGCTTGAACGCTGAGCCATGTTCGGAATGGCCTTTGGTCTCAGAAACTATACATGTGTCAAAGAAATACTCGAGGTCCCAATGGAGTGAGAAGAGGGTGTCAAGTGAAAGCCTTTGTCAAATATAAAGCCTCCCAAACACCAGGCTTCATTATTACCTCCTCAGATGCAGAGAAACCCTCCAGGTTTATTCGGTGCAGGCTGCTGAGGACATTTAAACAAAGTCAATCTCAAAGCGTGCTGAGACTTGGAATCACAGGAAAGAGGAGGGGAAGCTGAGTTCAGGTTGGCTGGAAACTCAGCAAATATCCCAGCAATGAGTCCAGCCTCAGAGATCCTCAGAGAGCCTCATCAGGCTCTGACACCCCAAAGACAGAGGAAACTTTGTGTGGGTCATCAAGCTTTGGTCTGATCCACAGCACAGGGTAGCTTCTGGAATCAATGGGCCATGTTCAGAAGAGGCCCCAGGAAGGAGACAGGCTGTGGGGAGATGGATTCAACCCCAAGGAGAGAGTTTACTAAGCACAGACATTGTCACTAAACCCTGGGCTAGGACTTAAGACAGAGTCCCTGGACTAGAAGCAGAATGTGGTTCTAAGCAAGATAACTGGGCAGAAACCAAGGTAGGAGGCATTGAGCCAACCCCCCGCCAATTTAGGGGTGATGGTGGGGCTGCCTCTGTCCAACTTCACCCAGAACCTGTCCCTGGCTCAGTGATGACAGGGTCTGAAATGAAACAGATGGAGGTGATGGAGACCCCATCCTGAGTCTGGAAGGTGTGGCTCCGTCCAGGCTATATCAAACAGAGGAGCAACAGGGCAAGATGGTGCCAAATATCTTCATTTGATCATCAAGAACCCTACCAGGTTGGCTTCTGGCCTCTGCTCCTATACAGCCCCAAATCACTGAGTCCCTGCCCCTGGGTCAGCCCATTCTGTGGCACTGGCAGGTACTCAGTCTTCCCATAAAGGGTAAAGAGTAAGAGACAGAGCCAGGAAGCTGGCCTGTGGTTGACTAGCTAAGAAGCACACCACTTCTTGGGCCTTGTATAAGGCTAGAGGGGCGGTGAAGAAAGGCGGTCTTCCTGGTATTAGAGATAATGTTTTCTCTTTGCCTACTTCTTGGTCTGTTGATCTCATTTATTAAAAGCACTTCAAATGTCACGTGATTTCTAGAAACCTGGTATAACTCAGAAACAAACCTGGCATAATATTCCAACCAGGGGCTTCAAACTCATGTGTCCCCCACTGGATTCTGCTTGTGACAGTTTTAGGTTTGATCTTATTAATGCCAAGTGTAAACTCTGGCAGAGGGAACCGTGCCCCAAACAGTGAAATACAAAGAGAAACACAGAATAGGGACTGCTTAGTCTCCATGTGTTCAAGCCCAAGAGAGAGGCTTTCTCAATAGCTCTGTATTCTTGACAGTCTTGACATCTTCTAGGTGCTGATCCCAGTTGCCCCCCAACCATGTTTTTCAGCCTGTGTGAATGATGCACAGCTTCCTGTGAGATGAGCACAGCCCTTCTTAGAGAAGAGGTAAGGCATTCCTCCAAAGGCTGGATCTGAGAACCTATTGCCTCCCCTTCTGCGCTCCCGTAAAGTCAGGTGGATGGCCCGGAGCTCGGAAATGCTCCACATCATCTCCACTGCTTTCCTTCTTCTAAGGGACCATGTGAGCAGAGCTGCTCTCAGTCGGAAGTTAGCAATGTGTTATCATCCCCATTTCACAGATGAAGAAACTGAGGCTCAGAGATCTGAACAGCTTCCCTGGTAAGGTCTTAAAGCTGGAAAATAGGGGTGATAGCATTCAAGCCCAGGAGCTCTCGTTCCAGAGTCCTGTCCTGAAGCATCACTGCCCAGCCCTTTGGTGGCTGCATAATATTCATTGAATGAGAGTTGAAAGTGTAATCGGACTCTCTGCCAACAGTCTGAAGGCTGAGAAGACATGTGGACCAGGGCGGAAGTCTGGAACAGCAGCCAGCAGGACAGCCCAGCACCACTGCCCTGATCCTAATCAACCTCCCTGTCACCCAAGAGGTCAGACAGCTTCTCATTTTCTCAGTGGGGTGTGATGTGGAAAAGGTCCCGACGCACTGCGTTGAGAGTTCCGAGCTCCATTCCTCCAGATGTGCAGACTGAGGTTCGGATCCCCCACCTGTCGGTGATGAGGTGTTGGGTCAGCAGCATCAACTGTGCACCAAAGATTCTTCCCCTGCCGTGTGGGGATAGTCACGGAAGCCGCTGTGATTTAGAATTTTGAAGTTTTTAGATTTGAGAACCATGGTTAAAATATCATATACTAAGGAACATCCCCAGAGGGGTCTGAGGCAATGCTCAGTAATTAAATCTGTTAGTAAAAATGTTCTCACAATACATGAATATTCACACCAAGTAGCCTAACTAAAGTCTGTAAATAGGACTCACTTCAGGGCGTATTTTGCCCCCAAATTTGTTATAAAACAACCATCAGTTTTTAGAGAACTGAGGAATTTGAAGTGTCTACAAACAATGGTCCACCCACAACGCTTCACAAGGCTGCCGGGTGGATGACACATGACAACGTGTCTCCTCGCCCAGCAGCCTGGCCCTCTGCCCCGCCCAGCACAGCTTGTTGCCATTATTACACACGGCGGCTTTTCTGAAATAATGAGCATCTGTCCTTTACCTTTATCTTTAAGTCTTGGTTATTTGTCCACATTTATAAAATATGTTACTTTAATCATGAAAAAACGGATAATTCAGCATAAGTAAAGAATGTGGATTGCCTTAAAGGCATGAAAAGGATTTCACTGGGCCCTTGGAGATTGCACCCTGAGCCAGAGGGTCTGGACCACTCCCAGGATAGAGGTGGACCCCTCACGGAGGGGGTCCGCTCGACAGGGTGCATGGCATTCCCCCGCCCCAACGCAGAATTTTCCCAACGACGCAGTCCCCACTGCTGACCCAGATTTCGAGGCTGCCCTTTTGGATGCAGTGAGAGAAGGGGTGCCGGAGACTCATTTCCTCCCCTGACATTTTTATTTCAGACCTGCAGGCTTTTCTGACACTCTGCTTCCTGTGCCAACCAGCATTTCCAAGTGAGAACGTTGCTCTCAGATGAGCTATGGGCTCCAAACAACTGAACCCAATATTTTATTGATGAGTTACCAGGGGGCAGGGTTCCCTGCAGAATAGTGCCCTGTGCCAATCTGAATTATTAATTGCATGTCAGCCACACACCTCCCGCCGCCATCCTGCCCCCCTGGCCCCAGGAAGATAAAATCGTCATTCCGAGTCACCATTCTGATGAGCGATCTGAGTTGACGCCATGCCCCTGTCTTTTCCTTTTATAAAAACAGACAGCTTGACTCGAGTGCAATCAGCTTCTGTTTGGAAATAATTTCAAATATGGTTCTTTCATAATACACTGACTCCTATCTTGACATGATTGTAATAATAATGGTAATGAGAACCACTTTCAGAGTGCTTTACAGTTTGTAGAGTCCATTTCCAAAAATGATTTCAGTTGATCTTCATGACAACTCTCGGGGAGAAATTTTATCTCAATGTTCCAGCAATCCAGAGCTCATGAAAATTAATAAAAATAAATTTTTTAAAAACTCTAAAAATACAGCATTAAAACTGGAAAGAGCTTAAAGATCGTACGTGGTCCAAAGACTTGATTTAGCACATATGAAAATGAAAAGCCCAAAGTGGGGAGACACGTTTGGCCAAGATTCAACAAGCAGAAGTTGAAATAGAGCCCGTGCGGAGAACCAGATCCCAGTCTCATGTTCTTTGACTCCACGTGAGCACTCTGACCTCCTCTCCTTTGCTCACTATAAATAAGGCTGCCCTGTCACTATAGGTTCTCCCCACCCCATGAACCTAAATGAGGTTGGCTTGAAGTCCCCTGGAGACCCACGGTGCCTGCCAGCCCCCACAACCCTCATCATAACCCTACTTCTGGCCCACTGTTCCACAGTCCATCTCTGCTCCACGCCATTGGGACCCAACCCGAAACTCGGCCTCTCCTCGGTTTGTGTAAACATGCACATGCAGACATACGTACATACACATAACACTTCCATACACACCCATACACACTCACATGCACATACACTTCCACACATGTGCACATATACTCACACACTCACAACCACCCACTTACATGCATGCACACTTACACACATGCATATACACATACACTCGCACACACCCACGCTCTCACATGCCTATATACTTCCACACCCACACACGCATATACACCTAACACACACTCACATGCACATATGCTCACATACCCATAAACCCACACACACCCATATACACTCATATGCACATACACTTCAGCACACGCACATGCACGTGCATCTCCATACACTTCATGCACATACATTTCCACACACACTCACATGTACTTATACTTACATCCACCCACTTGGTTACACATACACTTACTAAACACATGCACATACACTTGCACACACGCTCACATGCATATACACTTCCCCACACACATACATATACTCACACACACAACCTGCACAAAGCATCCATGCATACATTAGGGTGAAAATTTAGGGACAGAAGACAAAGGAGTGGTTAACACTTCTGAAATAAAAAAGTAACTTCAAAAGAAACATTAAGTATCTCCCCTCTTAACGAGTCTTTTAACCACACCTCCCAGTGCACTTCCCATCCACCCAGACTTCCCTCATCACCCTATTTGCTCGCCCTTCTCTTCCCTTCTCTGCTCTTCCTCACTCCTCCCTCCCTCTCCCTTTCAAGAACAGGTTCTAGGGCCCTGCAGCAGAATATATGAGGCCTGGAACTGAAGCAAAGTTAGGGAGAGGGAGAGTGTGAGATGAGGTCAGAGTGGGGGCCAGGAGCCAGCCCTGACAAGTCATTTTTAATTCATTTGTTTGAGCTTCAGTCAACAATCTTACCTCCAAAGTTCTTAGCTCCAAGGTACTTAAAGTATTTTCTGAAAAACTGTGCCCTTCAGGGGAAGAATGCTGATCCCAGCCAGATGTACAATAAAATTTTCAATTCATTATGGTGTATACCAAATTCTCCTTATAATCCAAAGGACTGGAAATTCCCAAGCTATTCCATTAGGGTGGTGTTTCTCTTTTTGCACAGATTTTTAGAAAGAACTTAGCAGAACAATCCATACTGAACTCTTCCTATATACTCCTTCAGAGCTCCAACCCAGCCCCATCACAGAGGAACTCTCCAAGGCCTGTGTCCAAGGATTAGCATCCCTGCACCACCCCCAAAACACATACACACACAGGGCACCTGCCACTTCAAAGGACTGGTCCAGTGCACTCATGCTTCCTCTATAACCAGGAGAGTGGTTCTGGTTCTCAGTCCAAAGAAACATTTCAGCAATATGAGAAAAATAAGGAAATGCTGTTCCTTGGAAAGCAGTTCTTGTCACTTGTCTTAACTCCTTCCCTCCTACACAACTTTATCAAACTGGTGATTATTACAAATGCCAGCAGCCAGCCTCCCATCCTTCCTTCACCCCTCACGTGCCACCATGAGCCACCTTCACCATCCCCAGTGGGTGGGGAGTATGAACAACTGGAGGGGCGGTTCAATCATACGCCAGAAGCCACCAGCAAGCGGTGGACAGTATCTTCTGAGTGACAGCTTGCTACTCTGCAGAAATGACCAAACTAACCCAAAAGGAAACTGTTGCAGTTGTCCAAGTTATGGACCCTTTGGAACACCTTCCCTTGGGCACCAGTCTCTGAGAGAAGTGCCCTCTCTTGGTGGCACTTGGGGGCTGCAGGGCGGTCTTTGATGAGTATGCGGACCTAGCAAGGGAAAACCCCACTGTCTATAGAAGACCTCACAGATGGGGACTTATCTCCCCTGACACTTCCCATGTTCCCATTGAAATAAATGATACATCTCTTTTGTTCAGAAGACCTGTACTTGGGATTGTTCAATTGTATTAGGTGAAGGCATGGGTGAGAAGGCAGGCAACGGGGCAAATCCTGGGGTTTGAAACAAATCCCTCAGCAGCCGGGTCAGAAAAAGACTGCCTCACTTGTCCATACCATATAGCCTCCTCAACTCTAAGGACTTTCCTCCAAATGAGATGGACTGCCAGTGAAGGGTTTGGGGCAAAGGAGCCACATGTTTGGGTTTAAGCTTTTGAGGTAGCATCTGTCCGCCATGTTGTGATACAGCTTAGGGACAAGGGTGGAAGCAGAGTGATGAGTCAGGAGACCAGTACAGTAACTGTGAGCCATTGATTTGCCTGCACCAGGCTGGTAGCTGTGGGGGTGAGAAGTGGTCAGATTCTGGGTATATCTGGATATATTAGCACTGAGCTCATGATATTTATGATGGATTGGATGCAAGATATGGACGAAAAGAGGCCAGGGTGATTCCCAAGGTTTGAGGCCTAGGGAACTAGAAGGGGTGCTGAGATACAGAGGAAGAAAGGAGGAACCAAGTTTGGGTGGGGGGCGGGGCACAGGTTTGCTCCCAGACAGGTGCAGCTGAGATGTCTACTGTCCAGTGGATCTGTGAATGGAGTTCAGAGGAAAGGTCCAAGCTGGAAATACAGTTATGATGCTTGACCCTGATGGAGATTTTGACCCAGCCCACTACTCCCTCCCTGTGGACCACTGGCCTCCCTTGCTCTTCGCAGCCACAGCCCACCCCTGCTGGTGTTGCTTTGGCCTCTCCGACCTCAGTCAAGCTTCTTAGAGCAGTTGTCTGACTCCCTGAGCCTAAGCTGCCTTCTTCCCTTCCACTCTACCCAGATCCATCATAAACTTCCCGTGACATCATCCACACCTTTGCTGATAATTCTCAAACCTAGCTAGTAAGCTCAGACCTCTCTCCTGAACTGGGAAATCAGACATCCAAGTGGTTCCAGGCACCACCACCTGGATGCCCCATGGGCTTCTAGTCAAATCGTCTATGAAGGAGCCCATCTTCCATTCCTCTAGCTTCTTTTTGCCCTGTGGCCCTAAAAGCACCTCCCTGAATCCCAGCTTGGCTGTGGCCCATCCAGCTGGTTCTCTAACCTCCCTTCCCCTTCTCCTTCCTCCTTCTGCTTCCCTTACTGACACAACTACACACACACACACACACACACACACACACACACACAATTATTCCTGATTAAGAACCTGCAGTGAATAGGCTGGTTTCTCCTCCCATAATAACTATTTGACTTTAAGCCTACCTTCTTGGAAGCCAGTAAAACTCTGTCATCTAATGGTTAAGCGTTTGGACTTTGGGGCCAGGTGAACTATTTTGCAAACTTATCCACATGTTGCCCATACAAAGCCTGTGCAAACTATTACCACTTTGTGATCACTTATTTTCCTGGATCAGACCCCAAATCCCTCAAACACTGTGCATCTTAGTAAACGATAGCCCAGAACTGCGTGGGGAAGGCAATTTTGGGGTGCAGCCCTGGTTTCTCTGTGATGCAGAGAAGACCTTAGAAGAGGGTGACAGTGGTGCCAAGTTAACACCGACAACCAGCCCAGCAGGCTTGTCCTCTCCAGCTCTCCATTGTGCACTGCAACTCATCCCACTGCCTCTCATCCCAGGTGTATATGCTCTCACGCTTTACTGCTAATTGTCTGTGACTTCCCCATCTGCTAATTACAGATGAAATCATAGTTCACATTAATAGCTTAAAATGTAATGTTCTGAGTCTCCCTTGCTTAAATAGAAGGAATCAATCTCTTATAGAGAATCCAACCACTGAAAACAGTACCTTGGCCAACATCAAGGCCAATAGTATCCAGATCTCATATAGGAATGGATACATTGGAGGTGCAGAGCCCAAATAACTAATTGATGGCACCCAAGGTTCTGCATCAGATATGAATTCCTTGAGACTAGGACCATGTCACGTTCTTGCTCCTAACACTGTGGCTAATGCAGTGGCTAGCCATGGTAGGTCCTCAACCTCATTTTTTGAATGAATGAGTGAATGAATGAATGAACGAACCACTAAATGAACATAGGAGAGAACATGTAAACGAATAGGATCCAGGTAAGCCTGCTCAGAGGATATAGCCCAAACTCTCCAGAAAGCCCTTCCAGACCTTGTCCCAGACCCCTCTCCAGCCATCTCTCTACTGAAGTCCTCCTTCCATGCCCCAGGAAGACAGAAACCACTCCATTCCCTCCAATCTGCTAGGATCACTCCCTGCTTTCTCTGTACTTTCAGTCCTTTCCCTGGGCTGCTGACGCTGGGTCCAGGATTTGCCCTAGAAGTTAATTCCTCTGGGGCACCCTCCTCGTCCAACCCGCTACACTGGGTTAGCTGTAGTCATGTGTGCTTCCAATCTTGCTGTCCTTTGCCTATACAACATTGCCAGACTTTGCATCATTGTTTGTTTCATTGTTGACTTTCTCCCACTAGACTGTAACTGCCAGGAAGGAGGACCACGTCCAATTTATGCTCAGGTCACTCCATGCCTGACAGTACCCCGTATTGTCCCATCTGCAAAAACACCATGGACCGCCCCCCGCCCCCCGCCGCCCAGCTGGCACTCCACTCTTGGTGTTGTCCCTTGGACATATAGTTATTCTCTCTTCAAATAAGTATTCATTCTCTTCTAGGTAGTGAGGACGTAATGGCAAACAAAACCTACAGCTTCCACCTTCGTGGAACTTGCACTGTATGGATCAGTGTGACCTGTTAGAATTATTTGAATATATTCGAATTTCAAAATGATGCTTTTAGAGCAGAGGATGCAGGGGTGACCTAATCCTGTCTTTCCCTTTTCCCCTTCCTCCCCAAGGATAAGCTGAGAAAACTGTCTACACAGACTTAACACACGCACACACACTATTAAAGGAAAATTATTCTGACATGTATGAACATGGTAAGGAAGGCTTTATCCAAGACTATGGCAACAGAGAGAGAGAGAGAGACGGGACTCCACACCGAACAGGACAAGACAGGTGAGAATTTACAACCAAGGGATGTGAAGGGCTGGCGGGGGGTGGGGGGGTGGGCAGGAGGGTTTCTGCAAAGCTGACATAAAAGTGTTCTTGCCAAAGGCCGGCTGAGGACATAGACACAGTGTGAAACGGAGGAACCTGATCAGACATCGAGGATGAGAGCATGACTTAGCAGGAATCTTGCTAACCCGATGACTTAGCAGGAATCTTGCTAACCCGATGACTTAGCAGGAATCTTGCTAACCCGATGACTTAGCAGGAATCTTGCTAACCCGATGACTTAGCAGGAATCTTGCTAACTCTTCTCTACACAGAGGCAGCAAGGACAGGACAGACATCAACGGTCGAGGCTGAGTCCCAGTGGAGAAGAGGGCTCAGAGGAGCCCTAAGAAATCGTCGTCAAGGAAAGTCTTTGTCAACATGCGTGTGCGCGCACGCACACACACGCACACGCGCACACACACACCACAGCAGCAGAGGAGTCACAGTACTGTTTTCTTAGCTGCTGGCCCAGCCGGCAGGGACCCCAGAGGACTGCCCTCTGGGTAAAGTTGGGGTGTGCTGGCAGCTTTAGCACCTAGTCTCCTTCTTCTCCAAACAGTGGACACGTGGGGACCCGCAGAGTAAGGCAGAATGACGGAAGAAAGAAACGGCCAGATCTCAAGCTGAAAGGGGCTTAGGGGCGGGTCCTGGTTCAGTTGACCAAATTTGCCACATGGAGTGGGACAGAAAGTCTCAGAAAAGACTAGAGAACAGGCTCCTGCATTATGGATTCTGCTCTGCAGCTGGTCAGTCGTTGCCCAGTGGGCATCCTGAACTCACTCAAATGGCGACCCTTCTTTCTTCTTGAGAACAGGGAGAGCTAGCGGATGGGGAAGACAGGCAGAGTGTTCCACACGATCCATGACAGTCTTCCAACCATATGGATGACATGTGGATCCAAAAAGTCTTCCAAGGAGGCATCCTGGGCACGAAAGCATAGGAAGCGAGCTGAGGAAAGAATGTAGGTAACCCACCCCACCCTGGACTTGGAGCCCTCAGTCCCTGTCCTCGGTCAGAGCCCAGGCCAGCATCTCCTTCAGAGGCAACCTTGCATGTTCAAAATGGCCCCTGGCCACAGCCCAGGGCTTCTGGGTTCTGTTACCCTTCACTGTGCTCAGGCTGTTCATTTTCTTCGTTGCTTTAAGATCCCGCAGCCCCATTTAGCTCAAGCCTCAGTCTCAGATTGCAGTCTTTCCCCTGCTCATTAAATTCACTCTCCGCTGGCCGCAATTTCATTTCTTTTTCTCCACCCGTTGTGTGAGGGCTGGGCAGAGAGACTGTGGAGAGCAGCATGGGGTCCACTTGGCACACCTCCAGAGCCGCAGAGGAAATGCCGCTAGCTGCAGAGCCACAGGCAGGAAGGGAGGCGGGCCTGGGCCACCCAAGGCTAAGCTCCCTGAGGGGAGGGGCCAGGGGATCAGCAGGGAACTGGAAAGCCTGGGGCACCTGAATCCAGTCCCTGAGGAGGCTGGGAGCTGGCAGAGCACTCCTGCCCAGCACAGAAAAAGGGGACAGAGAGCAGGCAGGGGAGAAGGAAGGCTATTTCAAGTGTGCACATAAATACCAATTACAGGGAGTGCGGGATCTTGATGAAAATGCTTGAGAGACAAGAAGATCTGATTCCTCTTTGAAGACCATAATTGCAGATAATAGGATTGAGGTAAGGTGGAGAGACACCGTAAAAGGAGCCAAGAAAAGAGAGAGACTGAGCAGAAGTCAGAATTTTTCTGTTTATCTTTTTCGCCTCACCTCACATCTGCACTCAGAGGCAATAGAGTCCCAGGTCCAAAGGCTGCCTTCACCTCTTCCAAGCAGCAATGTTTGGGATAGTTGCTTAATATTTCCAAGCCTCAGTTTCCCATATGTAGAAAGGGACTAGCTGTCCCTCTCTTGTGATCCTGTGTAGAAAGCCACCAGTAACCATGCCCAGCTGCTTATCTCCTGAGCCAGGATGAGAACAAACTGGTCCAGAGGTGAGTTTTCTGTGAAGGCTGGCAGGTGGATGCTCTTCTGGTTCCCAGAACCTCTCCAGGAGTGGGGGGATCATCCCTGGACAGAAAAGGAAGCATAAGCTTTTGTTCATTGTAACATTACTTGCAATAACCAAAATATGGAAACAACCCAAGGTTCACAAACAGACAAATTGATAAGGAAAACTGGTGTATATGCACCATGGAATATTACACAGTCATAAAAAAGGATGATATCCTGCCATTTGAGACAACATGGATGGACCTAGAACATATTATGCTAAGTAAAATAAGTCAGCCTGAGAGAGACGAATACCATATGATTCCACTCATAAGTGGAATCTAAAAAAAAAAGGAAAAAAAAGCAAAAGCAGACCTTATAAATACAGAGAACAAACTCATGGTTGCCGGGGTGAAGGAGAGGGGCGTACGGGTAAAAGGGAGTGGGAGATACAGGCTTTCAGTTATGGAATGAATAATTCATGGGAATAAAAGGTACATCACAGGGAATACCATCAATGATATTATAGTAGTGATGTAACCAGACAGATGGTAGCCACACTTGTGCTGAGCATAGCACAATGGATAAATTATCAAATCTCTAAATTGTACATCTGAAACTAATGTAACATTTTGTGTCAACTATAATAATTTGTTTTAAAAAATGAAAAGAAAGGAAGGAGGAAAGGAATAGAAAGAGGGAAAGAAGGAAGGAAGGAAGGAAGGAAGGAAGGAAGGAAGGAAGGAAGGAGAGAAAAGGGTAAGATCATCCCAGACCCAACCTTGACCATGTCTGCCTTAACCAATCCTTGCCAAATTCAGCCCCCAAATGTGTTTTGGCCATGTCATGTGCCAGGCGCTCTGCAAGAAACCAGAGTCAGGGAACTGAGTTATATAGGGGTGGCCTTCCCTCCCTGAGCTTGCAGACCCCTGGTGAGCAGAACAAGAGACAAATGAATGTCCAGAGAACAATGGGATCCATGCGCCCACCGGAAAGTTCAGGATGTCACAATCAAGAGTGATGACCACACACTGGGGACCACGAGCCACACTCACTGGTCCTCTTCTGGGCACTTCCGTGTGCTCCAGGAGCCACTCTACCTCTGGAAATACCATGAAAATCATGACCGGATCTTTCCTAAAGTCCTCATGAGTTGAGAACCACAGACACACAACAGCAACTTGGAAAGTAAAAACAAAATTGCACCTGATATAGGTGAGCGCCTTGAAGAAGTGAGGGAGAAAGCGGGGGCTACTTTATTTTTGTTCTTTTTTTTTTATTTCATTTATTTTCAGCGTAACAGAATTCATAGTTTTTGCACCACACCCAGTGCTCCATGCAACGCGTGCCCTCCACAGTACCCACCACTGGGCTCCCCCAACCTCCCACCCCCCCGCGGGGGCTACTTTAAATAAGGGGAGTCATCATGGAGGAACAAATATTTGAGTTGAAACCTGAAGGACATGGCCATAATAGTGACACCTGACTCCAAATGAGATGATGGTGTAAAGATCCGTAATCAATCCATATAAGCCACGATGACATTCCTCATGTGGGCCTCTAGCCCACAATCCCAGTCTGACCTCGTCCCCACCCCCAATGCCCCAGTGGAGACAAGCTCGCGTGGAAGGCTCCACAAGACCAAGGTCAGAAAGCTGACCCTTCATATGTGAGCAGCACCAGGCCGCTTCAGACAGCGTAGTGATTAGGTTCTGCACGGCCCCCAGGTCAGGGGAGCTCATGGAGCAGTGAGAGCCCTCCCTTTCCTAATTCTGGGAGACCAGCGGCCTAGACGTCTGAGAGGCCCTTGGAACGGCCAGGGCCTTGTCTTTGGGACCCGCTTTCCTTTGCTGCCATCTTGTGGTCGAATTTGGGAACAAAAGCCTGAAGTGTGCGGCGCTCAACTAAGGTTGACTCATGACCAGGCACTGTTCTAGTCGCTGGTGAGGGACACAGAGCAGTGGGCAAAGTCCCTGCCCTCACAGGGTTTGCATTCTAGCTGGCTGTCAGATCCTGCTGCATAAAGGTGGAATCATTCCCATTTGACAGAGGAAGTGACAAGATTTTGAGGAAAATATTTTTGCCCAGCCCGCACACCTTGTACATGGAAAAGTAGAATTAGAGCTGAGAACCCCTTTGACCCAGCACTGTTTTGCCTTCCCATAGTCTGTCAGGAGGATGGGAGGTTGTCTCTGAGTCAGGAGTCAGACAACAAATCCTCAGGGAACCACAATGTGCTCAAAGGAAAGACCCCCAGGCCAGGACCCTGGGGACCTGAGTTTGAGTCTTGGCCCTACCATTCTCTTGCCCTGCGACCTTGAGCAAAACACTAAGTGTCTCTGACCATCTATAAAGTGAGAAAAGCAAGACCTATGTTACCTAGTCCGTCTATGGTTTCTTCATTCCACTGCCAGCTTTTTTTGAGCACCGAGCATAAGGTGGGATTGTGACCCCAAAGCTGGTTGAGTCTTTGCTTCCTGCAGGTCCCTTCCCACGCTGAAACAGCCTCAGTCCTAGACCCAGTCCCCTAGAGCTCACCCTCTCTCTTGTTCCAGGGCTGCTGGCCCTTTTGGCCCCTCCAGGTGCTCCCAGTCTGGCTGCCTCCTCCTATCATAGTGCGCTTGCCCTTTGCAGGATTTCCATGATCAGTCAAAGTAACAGCTCCCACCCTTACACTTGCCTTGCCCTGGGCATTAACCCTGACTGAACACCATCGTTGCTGATGCTGTGCCTATCCAGACTTCTTATCTCCAAACTCCTTAGGCCCCATTCTTACCTACTAGCTCTATCTGAAATGTGTCCTCCTTTCCCCATCCCTATAGACACCATCCCCTTAAGCCACTGAATCTGGATCACTCCTTGCCCACATATACCTCTGGCTGGAGCTGTCCACCCTCATTGTCTCATTGCCTCACTGCTGGTTCTCTGCAAGCTGACTTGTCCTTCCTTGTCTCCTCCTTGGTACAAAGTCCCCTTGATACTTTTGCTGCACATAGCTCGACCCAGCCTGCCTGCAAAGTCTTGATAGCTTCTCCTCCCTGGTTCCAAGCCCATCATATTCTCTTGTCTCGAACACTCTGCCCTGATTCACTGTCTGTATGAGGAGCCTGGTCAAATAGCTCTGCTGAGAAGTTCAATCCCATGCCTATTGTCTAGGTTTTCCCCTGCCTGCCACCCACTCCCGACCCCAGTCCTTAGCAATGTGCTCTAAGACCCTTCTAGTTGCACAGCACTTACTAAATACAGACTACATTCTTGGCTCTGATCTGAGCACATCTCTTCAGTTGTTTCATCTATGCCTCTCAACAATCCTATTATATGGATGGGATGCTATTATATCCCTGTTTAGGCTTATCCCAGGTAAGACTAAGGAGCTCAGCCAAGGTCACAAGGCTCATAAGGGAAGCACTCTATCTCCAAAGCTTCCCTCCTATGCATGGCATGCATCCTCTGAAATTCAAGGACAGAGGCACCATATCAAGTCATCCCTGAGAGGTCATGAAGTCACTTAAATATAGGTTATTCAAGGAACCGAGGATTAATGGGGATTTTCAAGGGTATCAGGAGTAGGTTTCCTTCATAGCCATTATTACAACCGCTAATAACATATTCATTTGTATGATCACATCGTCATGGTCTTCCCATGGGCGGCCATGGGTGGTCACAACCATGCGACTGGACCGTGGTCTAGTTTATGCAGCCATGGGTGGTCATGACCATGCAACTGGACAGTGGTCAAGGCCATGCAATGCTGAGTAGTCAAGGCCATGCAGCTGGACAGTGGTTAGGGCCATGCAGCTGTGGGTGGTCAAGCTTGGGAAGTGGCACCTGGAAGCCGGGCTCCAGACCACTACTGAAATGCAGCACTGCTTGTTCACTGTAAGGCCAGAAAACCCATGCCAGGTGAAATGAAAACACAGAAAACAAATTCATCATGCCATTTTTTTGTATGTTAATTGTATTGTATACTGTTATCTTACAATAAAATAAGCAAAAGAAAATAAAATGTTATTAAGAAACTCATAAGGAAGAGAAAATACATTTACAGTCCTATATGTATTGAAAAAGAATCACACATAAGTGGACCCATGCAATTGAAACCATGTTGTTTAAGGGTCTACTGTACTCTCCTTAAACAGTTGAAGATATATTGGAAACATTGTGGCTCACTAGTTCTTAAAGTTTAAAAGCTAGTGTACATTACATTTTACAACTGCTTAATTAAGTTTATTGGCCTGTAAGTTACTAAATGCCTAGTGTTATTTTTTTGCCTTTAATAATTTTTTTATTTTTTTTATAAAATATAATGTATTTTTATCCCCAGGGGTACATGTCTGTGAATCGCCAGGTTTACACACTTCACAGCACTCACCATAGCACATACCCTCCCCAATATCCATTACCCCACCCCCCTCTCCCGAACCCCCTCGCCCCAGCAGCCCTCAGTTTGTTTTGTGAGATTAAGAGTCACTTATCGTTTGTCTCCCTCCTGATCCCATCTTGTTTCTTTTATTCTTTTCCTACCTCCCAAATCCCCATGTTGCATCTCCACTTCCTCATATGAGGGAGATCCTATGATAGTTGTCTTTCTCTGATTGACTTATTTCACTAAGCATGATACCTTCTAGATCCATCCACGTCATCGCAAATGGCAAGATTTCATTTCTTTTGATGGCTGCGTAGTATTCCGTTGTGTATATATACCTCATCTTCTTTATCCATTCATCTGTTGATGGACATCTAGGTTCTTTCCATAGTTTGGCTATTGTAGACATTGCTGCTATAAACATTTGGGTGCACGTGCCCCTTCGGATCACTACATTTGTATCTTTAGGGTAAATACCCAGTAGTGCAATTGCTGGGTCATAGGGTAGTTCTATTTTCAACTTTTTGAGGAACCTCCACAGTGTTTTCCAGAGCGGTTGCACCAGCTTGCATTCCCACCAACAGTGTAGGAGGGTTCCCCTTTCTCTGCATCCTTGCCAACATCTGTCATTTCCTGACTTGTTAATTTTAGCCATTCTGACTGGTGTGAGGTGGTATTTCATTGTGGTTTTGATTTTTATTTCCCTGATGCCGAGTGATGTGGAGCACTTTTTCATGTGTCTGTTGGACATCTGGATGTCTTCTTTGCAGAAATGTCTGTTCATGTCCTCTGCCCACATCTTGACTGGATTATTTGTTCTTTGGGTGTTGAGTTTGCTAAGTTCTTTATAGATTTTGGACACTAGTCCTTTATCTGATATGTCGTTTGCAAATATCTTCTCCCATTCTGTGAGTTGTCTTTTGGTTTTCTTGACTGTTTCCTTTGCTGTGCAAAAGCTTTTGATCTTGATGAAATCCCAATAGTTCATTTTTGCCCTTGCTTCCCTTGCCTTTGGCGATGTTCCTAAGAAGATGTTGCTGTGGCTGAGGTCGAAGAGGTTGCTGCCTGTGTTCTCCTCAAGGATTTTGATGGATTCCTTTCTCACACTGAGGTCCTTCATCCATTTTGAGTCTGTTTTCATGTGTGGTGTCAGGAAATTGTCCAATTTCATTTTTCTGCATGTGGCTGTCCAATTTTCCCAACACCATTTATTGAAGGGGATGTCTTTTTTCCATTGGACATTCTTTCCTGCTTTGTCGAAGATTAGTTGACCATAGAGTTGAGGGTCTATTTCTGGGCTCCCTATTCTGTTCCATTGATCTATGTGTCTGTTTTAGTGCCAGTACCATACTGTCTTGATGATGACAGCTTTGTAATAGAGCTTGAAGTCCAGAATTGTGATGCCACCAACTTTGGCTTTCTTTTTCAATATTCCTTTGGCTATTCGAGGTCTTTTCTGGTTCCATATAAATTTTAGATTATTTGTTCCATTTCTTTGAAAAAAATGGGTGGGATTTTGATGGGGATTGCATTAAATGTGTAGATTGCTTTAGGTAGCATAGACATTTTCACAATATTTGTTCTTCCAATCCAGGAGCATGGAACATTTTTCCATTTCTTTGTGTCTTCCTCAATTTCTTTCATGAGTACTTTATAGTTTCCTGAATATAGATTCTTTACCTCTTTGGTTAGGTTTATTCCTAGGTATCTTATAGTTTGGGGTGCATTTGTAAATGGGATTGAGTCCTTAATTTCTCTTTCGTCTGTCTTGTTGTTGGTGTAGAGAAATGCAACTGATTTCTGTCCATTGATTTTATATCGTGACACTTTACTGAATTCCTCTACAAGTTCTAGCAGTTTTGGAGTGGAGTCTTTTGGGGTTTCCACATATAGTATCATATCATCTGCAAAGAGTGAGAGTTTGACTTCTTCTTTGCCGATTTGGATGCCTTTAATTTCTTTTTGTTGTCTGATTGCTGAGGCTAGGACTTCTAGTACTATGTTGAATAGCAGTGGTGATAATGGACATCCCTGCCGTGTTCCTGACCTTAGCAGGAAAGCTTTCAGTTTTTCTCCATTGAGAATGATATTTGCAGTGGGCTTTTCATAGATGGCTTTGATAATATTGAGGTATGTGCCCTCTATTCCTACACTTTGAAGAGTTTTGATCAGGAAGGGATGCTGTACTTTGTCAAATGCTTTTTCAGCATCTATTGAGAGTATCATATGGTTCATGTTCTTTCTTTTATTAATGTGTTGTATCACATTGACTGATTTGCGGATGTTGAACCAACCTTGCAGCCCTGGAATAAATCCCATTTGGTTGTGGTGAACAATCCTTTCAATGTACTGTTAAATCCTATTGGCTAGTATTTTGGTGAGAATTTTCGCATCTGTGTTCATCAAGGATATTGGTCTGTAATTCTCTTTTTTGATGGGATCCTTGTCTGGTTTTAGGATCAAGGTGATGCTGGCCTCATAAAATGAGTTTGGAAGTTTTCCTTCCATTTCTATTTTGTGAAACAGTTTCAGGAGAATAGGAATTAATTCTTCTTTAAATGTTTGGTAGAATTCCCCTGGGAAGTCGTCTGGCCCTGGGCTTTTGTTTGTTTGGAGATTTTTGATGACTATTTCAATCTCCTTACTGGTTATGGGTCTGTTCAGGTTTTCTATTTCTTCCTGGTTCAGTTGTGGTAGTTTATATGTCTCTAGGAATGCATCCATTTCTTCCAGATTGTCAAATTTGTTGGCGTAGAGTTGCTCATAGTATGTTCTTATAATTGTTTGTATT